>JAQQSV010002061.1:0-38540 GCA_028646515.1 Pseudochirops corinnae
TCCTTCCCTCCTTCCTTCCCTCCTCTTTCCCTTCCTCCTTCCTTCCCTCCTTCATTCCTTCCTTCCCTCCTCTCTCCCTCTTCCCTCCCTCCCTCCTCCCTCTCTCCCTCCTCCCTGCCTCCCTCCCTTCATTCCTTTTCTCCCTAAGATTCCCGTAGCTCGCCATGTGCTAGCCGCTTCACTAAGTGCTTTACAAATATTATTTCATTTGATCCTCCCAGCACCACCACAGGGCAGGTATTATCCCAATTTGGCAGATGAGGAAACTGACATGAACAGGTTAAATGACTTGCCCAGGGGCACACAGCTAGCAAATGTCGGATGTTGGATTCACACCCAGTTCTTTCTAACTTAGGTACAGTGCTGTATCAGTTCTGCCCTGTTGCCTCTCTTGGTCTATCACCAGTTTACAGAGGAAGAAACAGCAGCCCTAAATGAATTACCCAAGATCACACAGGCTTCTGTTGACTCTGATGACGGCTCTTGTTCTCTAGCATCCTCAGCAGCAACCCAACATAGTCTTGGTGTGCTAGGGCTGAAGACCTGGGGGCAGTGGTCCTCCACCCTAAGGTGGGCCCCCCTAGCTGGGTAACTTAGCCCCACCCTTCTATCTGGCAGTCAAATTGGAATTCATCCTCAGTCTCCTTCCTCCAAATCTGTCTCCCAACTTCTGTGCTCTTGAACTCTGGAGCACAGTCTCCTCCTTGACTTTCTAAGCCTCATCTCCATGGCAACACCCCCAAAGCCATTGTTTGATCCAAAGCCTGATCAGAGGGCACAGATGCAGCCAAGTCATCTTTAGCCACTTTTGTGTACAGACAAATAGACCATGTATCGAATCCATCCATTCTTTGGGACACCCTTAGGGACACTTCAGAGCATTGGATGACTTTGGAAGGCACATCTAAGGTACATAAGAAGACCATTTTCAGTGAATACAACTACAAAGAATTGGCAAAGACTTTCCTGGCATTCCTTTTCACTTCTCTTTCTTAATTCTCTTCTTCTAGGAATTTTCTCATCTACCTCCAGGGCTTCAGCTATCACTGCTAGACAGATGGTTTCTACACTGTTTCTCAAGATTAATCTACCTCATTCAACCCTGAGTTTCCAACTGCCTAATCAACAGCCCTACCTGGATTTCCACCCTCTCAACCCTCTCAAAACCAAAAAGCTAAGCTTGTCTCTATGATGCAACTGAGAAAGTCATTTAATTTCACTTTGCCTTAGTCCCCTCATCTATAAAATGAGGGGATGTTGGCTCTCTTCTTTGGGACCCTGAAAGGGACTCCTTCCTCATGTCTCAGCTCTCCCTGAAAGGAAATAGTGTCTTATCTCTTAAAGAGGAAGAAAACAAACAAAAAAAACCCCCTCCATCAGATCTCCCTCCCATGGAGGGACTCCATGGCCTCAAAAGTCCCTTCAAATTCTAAACCTATGAACCTATGACCCCTTGCCCCCTTCTTATCCATAGTCTTCCTCCTAACTTCCTTATTTCTGTTCATGACACCAGTCATAATTTTCCCAATTATTGGGGCAAACCCAAAACCTGAGCCATCTTTGACTCCTGTCTTTTTCTTCCTCTTCCTTCACACCCCTCCTTTTCTCTACCTCCCTATTCCCTGAAACCCTCCTCCCTCTCCCTCCTTACCTTCCATAGTCACCTTTCCTTTGTCTCTGCCTCCAGCCTAGATTATCCTCTCATTGACTTCTGGCCTGGACCCCACCGTTGCAGCATCATCCTTCCAGCTGTGTCCTTAACCTACATATCCTTCCCTGCTTAAACTTCTTACTCATGGCTGCTGTTATAATGCCTTACATCTACTCAGTGCTTAAAGGGAACATTATCTCATTAGATCCTCCAGGTAAGAGAGTCCATGGAAATTTTTGAAAAGAAAGGATGCATAGTCAGACCTGCACTTTAGGATAATTAAACTTTGATGGCCATAGGTTGGTGAGGGAAGAGACTCAAGGCAGAGAACCAATTATGAGGTTATTATAATAGTTAAGGCAAATGGTGATGAGAACCTGAATTAAATTTAGAGTTGGGTGCATAAAGGGAAGGAAACTAATGTTAGGGATATTGTGGAGGTAAAACTGACAAGACTTGGCAACTGAGTGGCTTTGTGGGAAGAAGGGGAATTTGGAGCAGAGGAATGCCTCCGAGGATGTGATCCTGTGTGCTGACAAAGATGGCAGTATCCTCAACACACATAGGGAAATTCAGAAGAGAGATGGTATTGGGGCAGAGGGAAGAGAGAGTTTGAGTTTGAGATGCCTACAGCACATCCCACATGGACTGTCCAGTAGGCAGTTGGTGATGCATAAATGGAGGTCAGCAGAGGCTAGGCTCCAATATACAGAAGTTAGTCATTCCCCCTCCCCCACCCCAACCCAATATGTTCCCTCCTTCCTCTGAATTCACTTTTATTCATCTGGATTTATGTTTAAATGAATGGGATGTTTTTAATTTACTGGCTGTGATGGGTTGACTGGGACCAGTCCTATTTTGAATGGCAGTAGATGTTTTATTAACCTTCAAATGGACCTTCATTCTTTTCTAAAGTCAGTCATTGTACCCAGGAAGACTAGAAAAGAAATACTTATGTTGGCTGCCCTGTTTTATTCTTAATGGAGGCCTTTCCTTACCCCTAGCAATATCTGGCATTGTTCTTCTCTTTTCACTTTGAATTTATTTTGTATTTATTTACCTGTGTACCTATTTTATACACACACACACACACACACACACACACACACACACACACACACACACACAAATGTAAGCTAGTGGGCAAGGTCTGTTTTACTTTTGTCTCTGTATCTCTAGTAGTAGGGCCACTGCCTGACTCCTAATAGAACCTGAATGCTTGTTGAATGAATTAATGAACCCCCCAGTGATTTCTCTGGGCCTCTCTCAAGACTCTTTTTATATATATTTTTTTGTAAATAAGATTTTATTGATGCCATTTTTTTTTTTACAGCACCATCATCTCCCTGCTTTACTGGAGTTCTTTGTGTATTTGTCTTATCTCCTCCATCTGGGGGAGATTTTACTGGTGGACAAAACTTTCACTGCTATTTACTACTATGGTAAAACCTATAAACATACAAACTAACTTTCCTTCTTCCTCCTCACTTGCTCCACTTCATTGTAGTAGACTGGAAAAGTGAGTTGACTTGAAATAAGCAGAGACCTGGGAATTTACAACCTGTGTGAAGTCAAGGAGAAGCAAATGTTTCCCTCTCTGGGCCCTTTTTCGCCTCTGTCAGATAAAGGGGTCAGACTAGGGGATTTCTTAGGTTCTTTCAAGTTCCCATGAAAAACCTCAATTTCCTAAGGAGGGCAGCTGGAGAATTCTGAGAGTCTGACTGATCTTTGGATAGTAAAGTTTGAGTTAGGAAATACTGATGTACATTTCTGTTGTCCTGCCTTTAAGTAGCAATTAACCCTTAAAACACCCTTATGAATTTTCATCTCAAATAGTCCATCCACCCAGACAAAATGCTCCCATACTTCCAAACTTGCTTCCAAAACCCTACAGCAAATAAAAAGGCCTGGGAGGAAATGGGTGAATGATGCTGCCTTCCTTTAGGTATTGTGCTGAAATCTCTGCCCCTTTTAAAAAAAATAAGCCCTGATGGAAAGATAACTTCTTTTCCCCAAGAAGATGTACTGGCCATTCTTGGAGGGGAGGGGTGGGAGAGTTCTGATTTCTAGCCACGTCAACATCAGCTCAGGTATTGCCACTTACGTGAAGCCTTCTCTGATCTCTTCTGCTAGTACATTCCCCTCTCTCTCCCCACCATAACCTTGTATTTACATTGCATATACTTTATATATTTGTGTTGTCTTATAGGTGAATGTAAGCCCTTTGAGGGGGCAGCAAGATTGTTTCATTTTTGTTTTTGTGTCTCTGGCTCCTAGGATGGCATCTGTTACATAGTGGGGGCTTATTGTTCTTGTTTGTTCTTTCTCATCCAAAAGGACCAAGACATCAGAGCAGTGATGCTATGATACGCAAGTGAATTGGATTTAAGTGAGGGAGGGCTATGCTAGGTCACCAGCCTCACTTTCTCCCCTAGAGCCATCTGAGTCCAGTGGCCAGATATAGATCTGGAGGACTAGAGATGGCCCAGGATGCAGTGAGAGACCTTGACCTTTTTGAGATGCTAATAGATTGATTGATTCCAAATGATGTCTGTGTCCTGGAGTGAAGGCCATTAGAAAGGGGTTGGATCTGTATAAAGAACAGATGGGACAGTAAATCAGCTGTGTGTCTGTAAAAGTGCCCAGTCTAGTTAGATCCTGGTAATGAAATTGTCTTCATGGAGTAGTGCAGTGGTCCCCAATGGTTTTTGTTTCATGAGCATCTTCTACCAAAAAAAAAAGTGTGTACCTCCAGGATAATTTACTACTTATGATATTCTATAAGTATTTAATGCTTAAGACACCATTAAAGAATTTTTAGCGTGAATCCCTTGAACCAGGGGTGGGGAACTAAATCCAAAGTTTGGATTCAGTCAAACGGCTGCACTTGAGGACCTAGAGGGCCAGGCAAGGCCACAAGGTGGCAGGTTCCCCACTCCTGCAGCCGTGAACCATTGTTACAAAACCCCAAAAGGTTCGTGAACCACTAAATGGGAACTTCTGGAGCAGTAGATTGAGGCAGTCTGGTATTAAGATGACCTGGGTTGAAATTCTTCCTCTAGTCACTTGCTGTATGATCCTGGGCAAATCACTTAACTTCTCCTAGGCTCAGTTTCTCCTCTGTGAAATAAGGGAGTTGGATCATATGACCTCCAAGGTTCCTTCCATCTCTGTCTTTGATCCTATGATAATTAACCTGCATTTTCAGATTCACAAATAATCTTGTGAATTTAAATGAGCAGTCATTCTCTGATGTAGGTTGTAAAAGTATTATTTACAATTTAGAGATGAGTAAATGGAGGGTCTTGTCCGAGGTCACACAGTTAGCAAGGGTAGAGCTGGAATCTGCTTCTCTTACTACCACATCATATTGCTAGTCCAAAGGATTTGCCCCAAAGTTTAGAAACAAACTTTTTTTTTTTTACACATTTGTCACATTACAGGGAAGCAAGCTCAAAGGATTTAGAGCTGGAAAAGAGATTAGAGATCATCTGGTTCGAGCCCCTCATTTTACATGTGGGGAAACTGAGGCCCAGAGAGAGTAAGTGATTTTCCCACATTGATGTGCTCAGTAAGCGACAGAGCCAGGTTTGTACTTGGGTTTTCTGATTTCAGGACCAGTTCTTTTGTGACTAGTTTGTTGTTGTTCAGTCATTTCAGTCCTGTCTGACTCTTATATGACTCCATTTGGGGTTTTCTTGGCCATGATGTTGGAGTGGTTTGCCATTTCTCCAGCTCTTTTTACAGATAAGGAAACTGAGGCAGACAGGGTTAAGTGACTTGCCCAGGTCACATAGTGATTAAATGACTGAAGCCAGATTTGAACTCAGGAAGATGAGTCTTCCTGACTCCAGGCCTGGCACTCAGTCCATTGCCCCACCTAGCTGCCCCTTCTTACCCATTACATTTTCCATATTGTCATAGTTTTTGGACTCTTAGGATTCTTTTCCATCTTGTTTTATGTGTTTCGTGAAACATATGTTTTGCATTTGTGTTTCCAGTCCACCCAATAGTACTTTCTGAAGAATGTGTGATGGCAGTCTACTCTTGGTCTTTTCATGAGTGTGATGAATTCATCTACTTTTGCAGAAACCCTTTCACTGATAACACTGACATCCCAATTATTTAACTCATTCATTCTGGATGTTCAGTAAATTGGAGACTTGTCAAATAACGGTGAAAATTGTTTTTCCTTTGTAGCTCAGCAAGCCAGCAAACTCATTCTGGCTTATATTAGACAAGCAGTTTACAGAAGTAACAGGCTTTGAATTTGTGTCCTTCGGTGCTATGCCCTAGCTGATAATTAGCTCCATGATAACAAGAATGGTCCTAGCTTTAAGACTAACCAGTTTTATCACCAAAGCCTTTAAATGTCAGATTAGTTATATTAATAAATTTTAATTGATATCTCTTTTTGAAATTACCTACATTTCACCCCTCCCAAAGACTATTCCTTATAGCAAAGATTTTTTTAGAAAATTGGAAGAGAAAAATAAATTTAGTAAAACCAGTCAACACTTTGATATCATATGTGATGTTCCACACTTAAAATCCTTTCCTACTTCTGCAAGGAATAGGGGGAAATGTCTTGTTCGATGAATTTTTGCACAAACAAGAATGACCTGAAAAACTCATTGGACTCCCCGACACTTTTTTGCCTTTATTAACTGGTTGATTTTTGCTTAATCATGCCTTTTGTTCTAATATCACCTTCATTTCTAAATATATTCCTTTCCTTTGCAGTAACATGTCCTTCATGCATTCTTTTTAATATTCATTTCTTCTTCAGAGAATTAGTGCAGCCAATCAGTGAATTCTTTTGCTCTTCCATGTGTTCATAAAAGTTTTGGATTTGGGGATTTTTTTTTTCACTCTAAATAACTTTTTTTTCAGCTTAAATAATCTTTTTGAGAGATTTGATAGTAAAAAAGAATTCAGGGAAAGTAAGATAATGGTTGGTCCAGTCTTAGGCTCATAAATTCCCAGAATCTCCCAGTTGGAAGAGACTTCTGAGGACATCTCTTCCAATCTGTACCAGAACAGGAAACCCCTCTAGACATCAATGATGAGTGATCATCTCATTGGAAAATTACTTGGGAAATCTATAAAGAAACACAGTATTTATCATGCTGCTTTAATAATGTATCCTAAACCCAGTGGCCCCAGGGTGTGTCTGTTAGCTGGCTCAGCCCGTGAGTTAGCTTGGAGCAAGAGCAGGTTCACTGGGGAACCTAGTATCAAAATGAATGAAAAATTTAGTTGGAGAAAAAAAACTTTCTGGGTACAGCATGAAAGAGCTCAAGCACAGTGTCCCAGGGGAAAAACTCCCAAGTGTGGTGCCCATGTAGGTCATTTTGGAAGAACAAAGGCCATTCCTCCAAAACCCTTTTTGCTCATCATTTCTTATAGCACAGTAGAACTCCATCACAACCATGTGCCACAACTTGTTCACCCATTCCACAATTGATGAGCATCCCCTCAATTTCGAAATCTTTGCCGCCACAAAAAGAGCTGCTATAAACATTTTTGTGCAAATAGGCCCTTTTTCCTTTTCTTTGATCTCTTTGGGATATAGACCTAGTAGTGGTAATACGGTTTTAGAACTCTTTGAGCATGGTTCCAAATTGCTCTCCAGAATGGTTGGACTAGTTCATCATTCCACCAATAGTGCATTAGTGTCCCACTTTTCCCACATCCCATCCAGCATACTTGTCGTTTGCCTTTTCTGTTACGTTAGCCAGTCTGCTCTTGTTAAGAACCCCTTGTTAGTGAATGCTAGCTAGTTCAGAGCCAGAAAGACATAATTGCCAGTCCTGCCTGAGACACATGCTAGATGTGACCTTGGGCAAGTCACTAACCTCTCTCAGACTCAGTTCCCTCATCTGTGAAATGAAAACAATGGCAGCACCGACTTCTTGGGGTTGTTGTCAGATGAGATAAAAACCCTGTGCAATAATACTTAAAGCACTATACATAGTTCAGTGTCAACTTATCCTCTCCATTTTCCCAGGACTGAGTCACATGTAGATGCTTATGGGAAGAGATTCATAAATAGCAGTTAATGACATCTGCGAATAACATCTTCCAGAAAGGAAAGCAGGGTACTGAGTATCATGTTTAATGTCTCCACCCTGACCCAGGCTTAATGGAGAGAAGGATTGGTCTTGGTAATCATGCCAGCTTCTGCCTTTAGGTACATCAGAGATTATGTATGTGGAGATAGAAGGGAGGGCAAAGCTATCTATTCTCCTCCTCTCTCCCAAATCCCTCCACCTCGGCTCTGCCTACAGATTGAAATCATGTGTTTACCTTTTATTTTTTTTGAGAAAGTCTTAGTTCCTTTAAAAATAATTAATTCAGAAGCATTTATTTTCTTCCTCTCCCCCATTAAGAAAAAAGAAAAACACCCCTCTCTCCTAACAGGTATACATAATAAAGCAAAACAGATCCCCTACCTTGCCATGTCCAAAAATGCGTGTCACATTTTGCTGTTTGAGTCCATCCACTCTCTGTGGCTAGGTGGGTGGCATTCCTCATCATCAGTCTTCTGGAATCACATTTGACCATTTATTCCTTGTGTGGATCCGGGTTGTTTGACTTTAAAATGTTGTTGCTGTTGTATGAATTGTACTTAATTCACTCTGCATCAGTTTATCCAAGTCTTCCCAGGTTTCCCTGACAAAGGGTAACTAATCACCATTTCTTATGGCATAATAGTACTCCGTTTCATTGATGCACCATAATATGTTCAGACATTGCCTAATTGAGGGGTTTCCTTCAGTTTCCAGTTATTTGTCACTGCCAACAGAGCTGCTTTAAAGACTTTTTGTACCTATGGGTCCTTTGCCTCTTTTCTCTGACCTCTTTGGGGTATCACTAAGTCAGTAGATATGCGTAGTTGAGTTACTTTGGGGACATAATTTCAGATTCCTTTTCAGAATGGCTTTAACAACTCCACCATAAATTCTTAGTTGTTTTTTTTTTAAATTTAGGAAGAAGCTTATCCTGAAAGTATTTCCATGAATATTAGATAGATGTGCAAAATAATAATTATTCTTATTATAATTATATCAAATTAATTAAATTGAATACTAGAGGCTTTTTAGCCCATTGCCAGTTGGGTGACTTTAATAAATTCCATTTCTTTTATGGAGTTTTGCAAGTGAGGCTGATTTCCCTTTTATAGTTAAAGGAACGTTCCTTGCTTCAAAATTATCATATCATTTTCTATAAAGTTTTCTTGAGCCCTGGCATTCTTTCTGTTATTGTTGGTGGTGTTGTTTTAAATTCTGTATGCCACAGGTCTCTAATGTAATGGTTACTTATTAAATTAAAATTCAAAGGATGATCAAAGTCCAGTCAGTCAGCTAGTACTAATTAAGTTCCTACTACACAGTACTTGATTTGCCATTCTTAAAACTTCCACCTGGGGTGGCTAGATGGTGCAATGCATAGAGCAGCAGCTTTGGAGTCAGAAGGACCTGAGTTCAAATCCAGCCTCAAACACTTAACACTTATTAGCCACTTGACCTTGGACAAGTCACTTAACCCCAGTTGCCCTGCCTTTCCCACTTCAAAAAAGGAAAAAAAAAGCCTCTACCTAAAGTGAATTTTTTTTGTGTAGTATGAATTTGTCCCTACCCATCCACTTCACTTAGCTTGTATAATAAAGGCATGCACAAAATAATACCTTTATGCAAATCATAAAATGTACTAAAAAGTAGACATCTTAGATGCTGTCCCATGATAATAAACAGAATTATGGAGTGAAAGATAAAGTTAATAATAAATTATGCACAGTATTGCACAGTAAAGTTAATGTAGGTGTGCAGTATGTTGTCCCTTCCAACTAATCACAAGTGGTTGACTGTACAATTTTTTAATGAAGTTAATTGAGATATTTTCTGGACCATGGCTCTCTTTTTTTCCTTGTATATCTGATGATGTCAAGCAATGTTATACTCAACTAGTCTTTGAACTTTTAAATCTTGAAGTATTTGGATCCATCTTTTTGATACAAGAAAAAAAATTCATTTAAATGATGAAATGCTTCTTCCAGCTGTTTTGTTGTGAACCTTTTAGCTTGACCTCAGTTTCCAAAGCTTCTGTTTCTTAATCTGTGAGCTTTGCAGCTAGCATCTCAACTGGGTCCTTATTCTGCAGTTCTCTATGAAACTCAATCAATTCTTCTATATCATTGTCATCCACCTCTAGCTCCAATTCTGCTCATTTTACAACCTTGTTTTTTCTATGAATGTTTTATCTTTGTCAAATCCACTGGAACAAACTGCAAAGCACATTTTTCCTCCAAACTTTCTTCGTGCATGTTTCTGTTACATCTTCTCATGCCTTAGCAATATTCCACATTACTTGGTAAGTATTATGAGACTTCCTGAAATCTCTCCAAGTCAAGTCCTTATCTCCATCCAAAGCTTCAGTTGCCTGGGCAAATGTAGAAATTTGAAAATACTTCCTGATCCGCTGGTTGTAATAATGCAGTAGAATTAGGGGGAAGGTCGACCACTTTTACATTTTCTTTAAAATCATCCATATGGGGAAGCTGACCTGGGCCATTATCCAGAAATAAGTAGAATCTCAAAAGGAATGCCATTCTCATTACAAAACTTCCCAATTTAGGAGTGAAGCTGTGCTTGAACCATTGTTAAAAGATGATAAGAGCTATCCAAACCTTCAGGTTGGTGAAATAACGCACAGGTAGTGAGTGTTTCCTTGCTAATTCCTTTCTGTGCTCTCAGATTTTCTGTATGGTATGCATGAACCGGTTTTATTTGCAAGTCCCAGTTCTATTCCATCCAAGCAGAAGAGTGATTCTATTTTTTGAAGTTTTATGCCCCAGCATAGTTTTTTTGTCCACCAAGATATAGGTTTGAGATGGCATTCTTTGATAAAATAAGCTGGCTTCATCTGCATTAGAGATTTGCCCTGCCTGATAGGGAGCTTTTTCTATTATTATTGTTGTTGGGTTTTTGTTTGTGTTTTTGCAGAAGCTCAGGGAACTTCTTTGCTGCTAGCAACTTCTCCCAACACTTGCGCGTTATGAAATCCTGCACAGTTTTTAAATCGTGCAAATGAACCACTTCTTGCTGTAAATACTTGTGTTCCTTCAGGGTATTTTACTTTTAAATCTTCAAAGAAATTTATAGTCATTGCTTGAATTGTCATCAGACTTAAAGGAATATTCTTCTGAGTCTGGTCTATCTCCATAATTAATAGTTTCTTCATTTGTAGAATAGGACCTCTTCTTTGTTTAGACAAATCAGCTGACCTTGTGCAAGCACTGCCTTTTGTGTGCTACATTATAGGGGTAGTGTCCTTCACTAAGTCAAGACTGAGTTCCTGGTGCCATGAATGACAATTTTTGTCCTTCATGTTTCCTCATTGTTTTTATTTCATTTTCATTTCCAAGTCTCTCGGCTTACGTGGAGGAGATGGTTCACTTTTCCCCTCAAGTGCACATTTGTCAGCAGCCATGGTGAAAGTGAGTTGAGAAGTCAAGAAGGATGAATGTTGAGAAAAGGTTTGTCATTTAAGAGATCACTGGTGAATTTGGAGAGAGCAGTTTTGGTTGAATCAGTCATGAACTTAGAAGCCAGATTGTAAAGAGAGGAAAGGAAGTAGACAGACACTTATTGTAGACAGACTTCCTAAGGAGTTTACAACAGGGAGCAGAGATATAAAATGATAGTTAGCAGAGATTGAGAGATCGAGCAAGGGTTTTTTGAAGATAGGGATAGGTGTGTAGATGGTAAGGAAGCGGCCAGTAGACAGGGAGCAATTGAATGTTGGTGAGAGAACAGGGATGATAGAGGGTGCAGTCAGCTGGAAAAGTCAGGATGGAATGGGATCACTTGTGCATGAAGAGAGATTTGCCTTGTTAAGGAGAAGGGTCACTTCTCCATGTGAGACAAAGGTGGCAGAAGACCCCTGGGTGTTGTGAGATGAGGAGAGAGAGATCTGTGAGAATAGTATTGATTTTTTTATAGTGAAATATGAGTCAAGGTTCTCCACTAAGAGGGCAGGGGAAGGGGGAGCTATGGGAGATTTGAGGAAGGATGAAAGGTTTGGAAAAGCCACTGTGGTGGGGGCAATAATGAGTTAATAAGGAAGGCTGCAGTGAGGATTTAGTCGAAATTATGTAACATAAATTTATAGTGGGTTCAGCACAGTTGCATGAAGCAAAAAGTCCAGATATTAAGACATTACCAAAGGCTGTTGTAAAGGTATATGGCGGATGGTACATTGGATTTTGCGTCAAAGATTCTTGGTTTTAGCCTTAGCTCTGTTCATTACCACTTGTTGGACCGTGGGGCAGATTACAGACTGTCAGTTTCCTCAGCTATAAAATGATTCTGTGATGTCTAAGGTTCTCTCCAACTCAAAAGCTATGTTCTAAAAAAAAAATACTTAGTTTCAGGAACCAGAAGATGTAGCTCTTCAGGTAGAGAGACAAGTATATGCAATCCATCCATAAGCATTTGTTAAGGATCTACTATGTGTCAGGCAGGCAGCTAGGTGACTCAGTAGATAGAGTATCAGGACTGGAGTCAGAAGGACTCATCTTGAATTCAAATTCAGCCTTAGATACTTATTGGCCGTGTCACCCTGGACAAGTCACTTGACCCTGTTTGCCCTTCATTTTCTCATCTGTAAAATGAGCTGGAGAAGGAAATGGCAAACCCCTACAGTGTCTTTACCAAGAAAACTCCAAATTGGGTCAAGAAGAGTCAGACACGACTGAATAACCACAATAACAAACTTGTCAGGGATCGTGCTAGGTACAAGAGACACAAATACGAACATGAGATAGTCCCTGCCCTCAAAATACTTACATTTAGCTAGGGGAGCAAAGCCTGAGAGCCTGAGAAGAGAGATTGAATGGGAGTCATTTAAGTAAGAGTCCTTCTTACTTGAAAATCTGGACAAGTCATCTGGGCCAAGGCCTTCAGTGGAATCACCATGCTGGGGGTAACTTCAAAAGACAAATTACCTCTCTAGCCCCTGAATTTCCCACACCCCAGAACTGAGGTTTGGGAGAGCTGTTGTCAGAGGGATGAAAGTCCCAGTCTGGTCTGTGAAATGGATAGCAAGAAAGCTAGAATTGAGTTTGTTTCAAGAATTCAGTGGGCTGAACGGGGACAAGAAGAAAAGGCCTGCTATCTCTCTGCAGGTATGTAGGACCAGGACTGATTGAATTATAAGAACCTTATAGTTTGTGACATTCAGATGTTTTCCTTTGTCTTGACCCGCCATCATCCTTGCCTCTGTATATTTCCCTTGTAATGGGAATAAAGTAAACACTCTTTTAAAGCATCACAGCCTGTAGATATGCTTTATTTCAGGAATATCAGAAAGAGAAGGCAAAGAACCTGCATGCTTACCTTGGGCCAGCTGGAAATAGGCAGTCTGGGAAATAGAAGGTAGAAGCTCATAAGATAACCTAAGCCAGGAGCCAGTGCAGTATGGCTGAAAGAACACTGACTTAATCTGGGTTCAAGTTCCATTTCTGACTTTGATGATCTTTGTGGTCTTGGATAAGGCTTTTAATGTCTCTGGCCTCAGTTTCTTGAACTGTAAAATGACAGTGTTGGATTTGATGATTTCTGAAACCCCTTCCAGCTCTAGCCCTAATGACCTTAGGATTTGGATGGCCATTAGTTGTCGTCCTATTTGATTACTGGCTATTTAGAGGGAGTATTCTAGATTTCAGAGCTGTGGCTGTCAGAGGTTTGCTTTCTCATTATTTATCAGTTTTTGTACTTGGTTTTCTCAGGGACAGGTTTTTCATCACTAATTAATCTTTTCTGTGTCTGCTGTGATAATCCAAGTGACTTTTCCTCTTATAGCATCTTTTTAAAAAATTGGGTCAGCCCAGAGATCACAAATATCTAGTGCCCAGAGAGAAGAGATACGAGTAATTTCTCCTCTTTTACCTGCTTCTGTTCACTGGCATGCATGCAGGCGACTCCATTTTGGCCCTTCCTCCTTTCTGGTCCCATAGGAGTTTGTGGACAAAATTGTTATCATTTGATAAAACTAAAATAAGTCATTTCATTTATAGCAATTCCCATTATTAGGGACAATAAATAGCCAGTTGGCTAAATATTTAAAATGGTCCATTATTAACTTCCCAAGTATTTGACCCCCCATCAATAGTGAATGCTTAGAGGTCCAGAAAAAGAGTGGAAAACTACATATAAATAACTTGATTCTTTAATTAAAGGCAAAGCACCATATTTACTGCCAAATATGTGAACTCAGTGTTGTTAGACTCCATTGAGTATATATATGTTTTCTTCCTGTGTACATATTGGCTCCTAGGGACTTTAGGGGCCATCTACTCTAAGAATGTCAAGACCTAGTGAGGTTAAGGGACTTTACCAAAGTTACACAGTGAGCAGTAGGACTTGGATTTACATGCAGTTGCTGTGGCTTTGAGAGCAGCACCCTTTCTAGTGCACTGTGATGCACCCCCCACATCCGTAGAGCAAAGTATGATTGCCAGAAGCAATTGTATTGAGTGACATGCAATAGACAAAGAGTCCCAGTAAAAAAAACCTGGCTTACCTTCATTGTTGTGCAACCTGTGAGGTTGTGCTGCTATCCACTAGAGTCTTTAATTCCTCACTGCATGTAATACCTGTGGCCTGATTTTTTATGTGTTGTAGAAAGCAGGATTTTGTGGAATTAAAATATGGGTATTTATGAGAATATTAAAGCATATCCTTTAACATATCTGCCTCCCTGCATGTTGTACCTTGGTAGCTATCTACCTTGCCTACACTTAGTTCCAGATCCATGCCTAGGTCATTATACAAATGGGAATTATAATTATAATATAATTATAATTATAATTATATATATAAATATATTATATATATAATAAATTATATATATAATTATAATTATAATATAATAATAGGGAATTATAAAAGTTTTAATGATAAAGTAAGACTTTGGAGATCGTGTGTGTGTGTGTGTGTGTGTGCGCACACACAATTTATAAAAATACATTAATTTATTTTAACTTAACACTAAATAAAATGTGCATGTATACACACATCACTGGAAAAAAAAAGTAGGTTGGACATGAAACTGCAGATCTTTCAGGTATAACTTGTTTTTCTTTATAAGTTTACAATGTGAGGAAATCCAGGAACCTGAGGCAGAAAACATGGAGGAATACCTTTGGATGAAGATTGATGGAGAAACAATTTATTTTGTCCCTTACAGTGTGCTACAGACCACCTAGACAGAGAGAGAAAATAAGTGATATTTTAGGAAAACAGATCACAAGCCTGACATGGAGGCATGTAGTAGCGATGAGACTTCAGTTATCTTGAAATCTACTTGAGTAGCCTTGCCTTAATAATAACTTCATCCCTTAAAAGTAGAAGACTCATTTTCCCTCCCCTTGTTAGGGAAAATTCTATGTTGGATATGATTTTCATTATCAGGACTGGACTGGTTGTTGGGTTGGAAACAATGGAAATATTGTGTGTAAATAATGGTCTTTTCCTCCTACAGTTTGTGACTGAGTGGAGGAAAAATAAGGCACCTTAAATTTCAGGAAAGCATATTTCAAATGGGATTCAGACAAAGAACAAGAAAATTTCTATGGATTAAAATTCTATAGGAAAAGTCAAGCCAGAAAGGGTAGGAAACCCTTAAGAATGAAGTAAAAAAAATATCATTCCAGTGTGTCCCCCCTCCCCCCAAGAAAACAAACAAACAAACAAGAATTGTCTAAAGAGACTGATGTGGAATACACAGTGAACTCACAAATCGACTTAGTTTGGGGAAAGGATTCTGGGAAGATGGCAAAATAAGACAGGAAATTACTTAGCTCTCCCAAATTCCCACACAAACAAGTTAAAATAATACCTCTGTGTGAACTTGGACTGGCAGAAATAATTAAAAATCTAGATAAAGCAGTTTTCCACCTAAGACAACTTGGGGAGGACCTTGGGAAAGATCAGATTTACCAAGTGGTGGTTTGGTCTGATTGAAGAACATATACCTCTAGGCAGATACTGCCAAATCAACAAACAAGCCCGAGGGGCAGCTTTGTGTGTGTGGTGGGGGTGCTTCAGCTTCAGGAACTTTTGCCCCATGGACTATGTGGGGGTCATATGGCTGATCAGGGAAAGATGTAGGTGCTGGACTCCAACCCAGGTTCACTGAGCAGACATGGCCCCAGGCTCTGGCTGTGGATGAGGAGGAGGGAGCACACTCCAGTGAGTGCTATAGTAGAAGGGTGGGGACCCTGCTAGTTGTGGGCATTTGTAGGAGTGGAGTCCCTAGTTCTAGTTCCAGGCCAGAGGAATGAGCTGAAGCTTGCAGCCATGAGAGGGACCACAGAGAGTAAGTATGTTTGCTATGACAGCTTTTCTGGGGGCCGTGGCCATAGCTCAGGGCCATATAGGAGTACCTGAGATTGGATATCCAAATAGAGGTCAGGAAGCAACAATACAAAAGATCTGAAGCCTGAGATATTATCCCCTATATCTTGGGACTAGAGTTCAACCATAAATACAAAGTTAACAGCCAAGAAATAAGTCACTAAAAAATGAGTAAGCAAAAGAGAAAGAACTTGACCATAGATAGCTACTATGGTGATGGAGAAGATCTGTGTTTGTATCCAGAAGATAGTGAAGTTAAAATAGCTACTTCTGTTTCAAAGAAAAATATCAAATGGTCACAAGCCCAAAAAGAGTTCTTTGAAGAGCTTGAACAGGAATTTAAAAATCAAATAAGAGATGTTGAGGAAAAATTAGAGAAAAAATAAGAGTAATGCAAGAAAATCAAGAAAAATATGAAAAGGTCCACCAATTGGAAAAAGAGATCCAAAAACTTAATAAAAGTAACTCCTTAAAAATTAAAATTGGGCAAGGAGAAGCTAAAGATACCAAGAAATAATAAGACAAAAGAATGAAAAAAATAGAAGAGAATGTGAAACCTCTCATTAGAAAAACAAATGATCTGGAGAATTGTTGGACTGCCTGAAAGTTATGATTTTTTTAAAAAAAGTCTAGACACAGTACTTCAAGAAATTGTTGAGTAAAGTTGTCCTGAAGTTTTAGAATGAGGGGATAAAATAGAAATTGAAGAAATCCACCAATCACCCCCTGCTAGAGGTCCCAAGATGAAAACTCACAGGAACACTATAGCCAAATTTCAAAACTCCCAGGTTAAGGAGAAAATACTACAAGCAAATAGGAAAATAAATACAGTAGGGCTATAGTCAGGATAACATGGTAGCAATGTGTACATTAGAAGACCAAGAGCATGGAAAATCATATTCTAGAGAGTAAAGGAATTGGGTTTGTAAACAAGAATAACTTACTCAGCAAAGCTGGATATAATCTTGAATGAGAGAAAAATGTATATTTAATGAAGTAAAGGACTTTCAAGTATTTGTGACAGAAAGACCAGAACTGAATAGAAAATTTGACCTATAAAATGCAGGAGAAACATAAAAAGGTAAACATTAAAGAACAATTATAAAGGATTTAATAAGGTCAGACTATTTACTTCTTATATGGAAAAAAAACATCTGTAACACTTACAAATGTTATCACTCTTTGGGTAGTTTGAAAGAGCATACATAGATTGAAGACTTGGTGTTGGGTGTGAAGGGGCAATCCTAAAAAATGAAACTGAACAGGGAGAGGTAAAATGGAGCAGTTATCTCATGCAGATGGGATGTTAGTGGAAGAACTGTCACACTGGAGGATGGCTTGGAGGGCTGGAGTGCTAAAACCTTATTCTCATCAGACCTGGGTTGAAGAGGGAGGGTATAAAGAAGAAGGAGATAAAAGTCTTTGTGGAATAGGATAAGGGAAGATTAGCAAAACAAATCAACTTAGGTTTTTAAAAGCTATGGATAAATGATGGAAGGAAGAGCTAATAATAGGTTAACTATGATATATGTTATGGTCCTGGAAAAATTAGCATCAGGAGTACTAATGGTCAGAATGAACTGGGGCTAATAGGAAAGCTCAAGACAGGAAAAAGGGTTGCTGTTGTTTAGATATTGGGGAAAAGAGGAAGATCAAAGAAGTTTTAGGAGAATGATCTTTGCACTGGAAATGAACAAAAATGACCAACAGGGAGGTGATACTCAAGACAAATAAGGACATGATAAGAGAGCACCTAGTTGCCTTTGATGAATACAGGTTACCCGGCCCAGAAGAACTCCATCCTTGGGAAATGAAAGACAATAGATGTGACTCCTGTGACACTGTCACTAATATTTCGAAGTCCATAGAAAATGGATAGGGTTGACAAAAGACAAATGTGTTGATTTTAAAAATGGGGAAAGAACAGAAACTGAAAACTGTTATAGTTCAGTGAGCTTAGTTTTGATGCCTGGGAAAATTCTAGATTGGAACATTAAAGAGGTGGTTGGTGAACAGCTAGAAAAGTGGTGATCACAAAATGCTTATGTGGCTTTTTCCAGAGCAAGTGAAGTCATGCCCAGTCAACATCACTTCCTTAGATCAAGGGATTGCTGCAAATGAAGCTAACCTAGATCTTAGCAAGTAGTTGACAAAGCATATCACACTTTTCTTGTGAAAAGATGGGGAGATGTGGATGGGATGATAATACAATTAGATGCATTCATAACAAGTTGAATTGCAGGAGCCAGAGAATTAATGGGTTCCGTGTCAGCTTGTCAGGAAGTCTCCACTGGGGTGAGTGCCCCAGGGTTCTACATATTTAACATTTACATCAACGACTTAGATAAAGGTATAGCTGGCATGGTCATCACTTTTGCAGATGGCACAAATCTGGGAGGGGCAGCGAACACATTAGATGATTGTATCAGAGTTCAAAAAAATCCTCATAGCCTAGGGCAGTGCTGTCAATTCTGACTAAACATGGGGGTCACTAATAGGTATGTGAAGATCTCAGCAGGCCACGTGTTGGTTTAGTTTTTAAATGTAATATTATTTTTTTGTGGATCCTAGTTGGGTGGGGTTCCACCAAGTTCACGAGGCATGCACCCTGAGTATTAGGTCAATCTCATTTATCAGCCTTATCCTTTGGAGACTCTCTGAATGACCTACAAAGGCTGGTCTCTGAATGAAGAAATAGAGAGGTAAAAACAATCCTAATTTAATAACTGGCTAGTAATATAATAGAAAAATAATCACTTCTCTCATGTCTGTTACTCCTGGTTCTGCCTTCTGGGAACAAACAGAACAAACCTAATCCTTCCACTTGAGGACAGTCCTTCAAACACTAGAATGAAGCTGAGTCTTTTCTTTTCCAGGTTAAATCTCCTCATTTCCTTTAAGCATTGCTCCCATGGCTTGGACTCAAGGCCCTCACATCCTCACTGTCCTCTCCCAGATGCTCTCCAGCTTGTCCAAAACTTTAAACTGTAGCACCCAGATCTGAACAGAAGACTCTCAAGAGGTGGGTCTGACTACGGCACTGTACAGAGAGACTAGCATTGCCAGCTCATTTCAGAAAATGATGACATTTTTTGACATTTAAACATTTACATTTAAACATAAACATTTAAAAAAATACTCATTTATCTTGAGTATCACCTCCCTGTTGGTCATTTTTGTTCATTTCCAGTGCAAAGATCATTCTCCTTAGTAAGAAAAGAATAAAAATAAGGATTAAGCAGCTCTTCTTTTTGTTGTCGGTTATTTTTGTCTCTTCCAACCTAAATAATATTATTCCAACCTAAAACGTTAAGAAAGTCATCATTTTCTGAAATGAGCTGGCAATGCTAGTCTCTCTGTACAGTGCCGTAGTCAGACCCACCTCTTGAGAGTCTTCTGTTCAGATCTGGGTGCTACAGTTTAAAGTTTTGGACAAGCTGGAGAGCATCTGGGAGAGGACAGTGAGGATGTGAGGGCCTTGAGTCCAAGCCATGGGAGCAATGCTTAAAGGAAATGAGGAGATTTAACCTGGAAAAGAAAAGACTCAGCTTCATTCTAGTGTTTGAAGGACTGTCCTCAAGTGGAAGGATTAGGTTTGTTCTGTTTGTTCCCAGAAGGCAGAACCAGGAGTAACAGACATGAGAGAAGTGATTATTTTTCTATTATATTACTAGCCAGTTATTAAATTAGGATTGTTTTTACCTCTCTATTTCTTCATTCAGAGACCAGCCTTTGTAGGTCATTCAGAGAGTCTCCAAAGGATAAGGCTGATAAATGAGATTGACCTAATACTCAGGGTGCATGCCTCGTGAACTTGGTGGAACCCCACCCAACTAGGATCCACAAAAAAATAATATTACATTTAAAAACTAAACCAACACGTGGCCTGCTGAGATCTTCACATACCTATTAGTGACCCCCATGTTTAGTCAGAATTGACAGCACTGCCCTAGGCTATGAGGATTTTTTTGAACTCTGATACAATCATCTAATGTGTTCGCTGCCCCTCCCAGATTTGTGCCATCTGCAAAAGTGATGACCATGCCAGCTATACCTTTATCTAAGTCGTTGATGTAAATGTTAAATATGTAGAACCCTGGGGCACTCACCCCAGTGGAGACTTCCTGACAAGCTGACACGGAACCCATTAATTCTCTGGCTCCTGCAATTCAACTTGTTATGAATGCATCTAATTGTATTATCATCCCATCCACATCTCCCCATCTTTTCACAAGAAAAGTGTGATATGCTTTGTCAACTACTTGCTAAGATCTAGGTTAGCTTCATTTGCAGCAATCCCTTGATCTAAGGAAGTGATGTTGACTGGGCATGACTTCACTTGCTCTGGAAAAAGCCACATAAGCATTTTGTGATCACCACTTTTCTAGCTGTTCACCAACCACCTCTTTAATGTTCCAATCTAGAATTTTCCCAGGCATCAAAACTAAGCTCACTGAACTATAACAGTTTTCAGTTTCTGTTCTTTCCCCATTTTTAAAATCAACACATTTGTCTTTTGTCAACCCTATCCATTTTCTATGGACTTCGAAATATTAGTGACAGTGTCACAGGAGTCACATCTATTGTCTTTCATTTCCCAAGGATGGAGTTCTTCTGGGCCGGGTAACCTGTATTCATCAAAGGCAACTAGGTGCTCTCTTATCATGTCCTTATTTGTCTTGAGTATCACCTCCCTGTTGGTCATTTTTGTTCATTTCCAGTGCAAAGATCATTCTCCTAAAACTTCTTTGATCTTCCTCTTTTCCCCAATATCTAAACAACAGCAACCCTTTTTCCTGTCTTGAGCTTTCCTATTAGCCCCAGTTCATTCTGACCATTAGTACTCCTGATGCTAATTTTTCCAGGACCATAACATATATCATAGTTAACCTATTATTAGCTCTTCCTTCCATCATTTATCCATAGCTTTTAAAAACCTAAGTTGATTTGTTTTGCTAATCTTCCCTTATCCTATTCCACAAAGACTTTTATCTCCTTCTTCTTTATACCCTCCCTCTTCAACCCAGGTCTGATGAGAATAAGGTTTTAGCACTCCAGCCCTCCAAGCCATCCTCCAGTGTGACAGTTCTTCCACTAACATCCCATCTGCATGAGATAACTGCTCCATTTTACCTCTCCCTGTTCAGTTTCATTTTTTAGGATTGCCCCTTCACACCCAACACCAAGTCTTCAATCTATGTATGCTCTTTCAAACTACCCAAAGAGTGATAACATTTGTAAGTGTTACAGATGTTTTTTTTCCATATAAGAAGTAAATAGTCTGACCTTATTAAATCCTTTATAATTGTTCTTTAATGTTTACCTTTTTATGTTTCTCCTGCATTTTATAGGTCAAATTTTCTATTCAGTTCTGGTCTTTCTGTCACAAATACTTGAAAGTCCTTTACTTCATTAAATATACATTTTTCTCTCATTCAAGATTATATCCAGCTTTGCTGAGTAAGTTATTCTTGTTTACAAACCCAATTCCTTTACTCTCTAGAATATGATTTTCCATGCTCTTGGTCTTCTAATGTACACATTGCTACCATGTTATCCTGACTATAGCCCTACTGTATTTATTTTCCTATTTGCTTGTAGTATTTTCTCCTTAACCTGGGAGTTTTGAAATTTGGCTATAATGTTCCTGTGAGTTTTCATCTTGGGACCTCTAGCAGGGGGTGATTGGTGGATTTCTTCAATTTCTATTTTATCCCCTCATTCTAAAACTTCAGGACAACTTTACTCAACAATTTCTTGAAGTACTGTGTCTAGACTTTTTTAAAAAAAATCATAACTTTCAGGCAGTCCAACAATTCTCCAGATCATTTGTTTTTCTAATGAGAGGTTTCACATTCTCTTCTATTTTTTTCATTCTTTTGTCTTATTATTTCTTGGTATCTTTAGCTTCTCCTTGCCCAATTTTAATTTTTAAGGAGTTACTTTTATTAAGTTTTTGGATCTCTTTTTCCAATTGGTGGACCTTTTCATATTTTTCTTGATTTTCTTGCATTACTCTTATTTTTTCTCTAATTTTTCCTCAACATCTCTTATTTGATTTTTAAATTCCTGTTCAAGCTCTTCAAAGAACTCTTTTTGGGCTTGTGACCATTTGATATTTTTCTTTGAAACAGAAGTAGCTATTTTAACTTCACTATCTTCTGGATACAAACACAGATCTTCTCCATCACCATAGTAGCTATCTATGGTCAAGTTCTTTCTCTTTTGCTTACTCATTTTTTAGTGACTTATTTCTTGGCTGTTAACTTTGTATTTATGGTTGAACTCTAGTCCCAAGATATAGGGGATAATATCTCAGGCTTCAGATCTTTTGTATTGTTGCTTCCTGACCTCTATTTGGATATCCAATCTCAGGTACTCCTATATGGCCCTGAGCTATGGCCACGGCCCCCAGAAAAGCTGTCATAGCAAACATACTTACTCTCTGTGGTCCCTCTCATGGCTGCAAGCTTCAGCTCATTCCTCTGGCCTGGAACTAGAACTAGGGACTCCACTCCTACAAATGCCCACAACTAGCAGGGTCCCCACCCTTCTACTATAGCACTCACTGGAGTGTGCTCCCTCCTCCTCATCCACAGCCAGAGCCTGGGGCCATGTCTGCTCAGTGAACCTGGGTTGGAGTCCAGCACCTACATCTTTCCCTGATCAGCCATATGACCCCCACATAGTCCATGGGGCAAAAGTTCCTGAAGCTGAAGCACCCCCACCACACACACAAAGCTGCCCCTCGGGCTTGTTTGTTGATTTGGCAGTATCTGCCTAGAGGTATATGTTCTTCAATCAGACCAAACCACCACTTGGTAAATCTGATCTTTCCCAAGGTCCTCCCCAAGTTGTCTTAGGTGGAAAACTGCTTTATCTAGATTTTTAATTATTTCTGCCAGTCCAAGTTCACACAGAGGTATTATTTTAACTTGTTTGTGTGGGAATTTGGGAGAGCTAAGTAATTTCCTGTCTTATTTTGCCATCTTCCCAGAATCCTTTCCCCAAACTAAGTCGATTTGTGAGTTCACTGTGTATTCCACATCAGTCTCTTTAGACAATTCTTGTTTGTTTGTTTGTTTTCTTGGGGGGAGGGGGGACACACTGGAATGATATTTTTTTTACTTCATTCTTAAGGGTTTCCTACTCTTTCTGGCTTGACTTTTCCTATAGAATTTTAATCCATAGAAATTTTCTTGTTCTTTGTCTGAATCCCATTTGAAATATGCTTTCCTGAAATTTAAGGTGCCTTATTTTTCCTCCACTCAGTCACAAACTGTAGGAGGAAAAGACCATTATTTACACACAATATTTCCATTGTTTCCAACCCAACAACCAGTCCAGTCCTGATAATGAAAATCATATCCAACATAGAATTTTCCCTAACAAGGGGAGGGAAAATGAGTCTTCTACTTTTAAGGGATGAAGTTATTATTAAGGCAAGGCTACTCAAGTAGATTTCAAGATAACTGAAGTCTCATCGCTACTACATGCCTCCATGTCAGGCTTGTGATCTGTTTTCCTAAAATATCACTTATTTTCTCTCTCTGTCTAGGTGGTCTGTAGCACACTGTAAGGGACAAAATAAATTGTTTCTCCATCAATCTTCATCCAAAGGTATTCCTCCATGTTTTCTGCCTCAGGTTCCTGGATTTCCTCACATTGTAAACTTATAAAGAAAAACAAGTTATACCTGAAAGATCTGCAGTTTCATGTCCAACCTACTTTTTTTTTCCAGTGATGTGTGTATACATGCACATTTTATTTAGTGTTAAGTTAAAATAAATTAATGTATTTTTATAAATTGTGTGTGCGCACACACACACACACACACACACGATCTCCAAAGTCTTACTTTATCATTAAAACTTTTATAATTCCCTATTATTATATTATAATTATAATTATATATATAATTTATTATATATATAATATATTTATATATATAATTATAATTATATTATAATTATAATTCCCATTTGTATAATGACCTAGGCATGGATCTGGAACTAAGTGTAGGCAAGGTAGATAGCTACCAAGGTACAACATGCAGGGAGGCAGATATGTTAAAGGATATGCTTTAATATTCTCATAAATACCCATATTTTAATTCCACAAAATCCTGC
Source organism: Pseudochirops corinnae (assembly GCA_028646515.1). Taxonomy (NCBI): domain Eukaryota; kingdom Metazoa; phylum Chordata; class Mammalia; order Diprotodontia; family Pseudocheiridae; genus Pseudochirops; species Pseudochirops corinnae. The sequence continues at coordinate 24,201 of JAQQSV010002061.1, forward strand.
TTTCTACAACACATAAAAAATCAGGCCACAGGTATTACATGCAGTGAGGAATTAAAGACTCTAGTGGATAGCAGCACAACCTCACAGGTTGCACAACAATGAAGGTAAGCCAGGTTTTTTTTACTGGGACTCTTTGTCTATTGCATGTCACTCAATACAATTGCTTCTGGCAATCATACTTTGCTCTACGGATGTGGGGGGTGCATCACAGTGCACTAGAAAGGGTGCTGCTCTCAAAGCCACAGCAACTGCATGTAAATCCAAGTCCTACTGCTCACTGTGTAACTTTGGTAAAGTCCCTTAACCTCACTAGGTCTTGACATTCTTAGAGTAGATGGCCCCTAAAGTCCCTAGGAGCCAATATGTACACAGGAAGAAAACATATATATACTCAATGGAGTCTAACAACACTGAGTTCACATATTTGGCAGTAAATATGGTGCTTTGCCTTTAATTAAAGAATCAAGTTATTTATATGTAGTTTTCCACTCTTTTTCTGGACCTCTAAGCATTCACTATTGATGGGGGGTCAAATACTTGGGAAGTTAATAATGGACCATTTTAAATATTTAGCCAACTGGCTATTTATTGTCCCTAATAATGGGAATTGCTATAAATGAAATGACTTATTTTAGTTTTATCAAATGATAACAATTTTGTCCACAAACTCCTATGGGACCAGAAAGGAGGAAGGGCCAAAATGGAGTCGCCTGCATGCATGCCAGTGAACAGAAGCAGGTAAAAGAGGAGAAATTACTCGTATCTCTTCTCTCTGGGCACTAGATATTTGTGATCTCTGGGCTGACCCAATTTTTTAAAAAGATGCTATAAGAGGAAAAGTCACTTGGATTATCACAGCAGACACAGAAAAGATTAATTAGTGATGAAAAACCTGTCCCTGAGAAAACCAAGTACAAAAACTGATAAATAATGAGAAAGCAAACCTCTGACAGCCACAGCTCTGAAATCTAGAATACTCCCTCTAAATAGCCAGTAATCAAATAGGACGACAACTAATGGCCATCCAAATCCTAAGGTCATTAGGGCTAGAGCTGGAAGGGGTTTCAGAAATCATCAAATCCAACACTGTCATTTTACAGTTCAAGAAACTGAGGCCAGAGACATTAAAAGCCTTATCCAAGACCACAAAGATCATCAAAGTCAGAAATGGAACTTGAACCCAGATTAAGTCAGTGTTCTTTCAGCCATACTGCACTGGCTCCTGGCTTAGGTTATCTTATGAGCTTCTACCTTCTATTTCCCAGACTGCCTATTTCCAGCTGGCCCAAGGTAAGCATGCAGGTTCTTTGCCTTCTCTTTCTGATATTCCTGAAATAAAGCATATCTACAGGCTGTGATGCTTTAAAAGAGTGTTTACTTTATTCCCATTACAAGGGAAATATACAGAGGCAAGGATGATGGCGGGTCAAGACAAAGGAAAACATCTGAATGTCACAAACTATAAGGTTCTTATAATTCAATCAGTCCTGGTCCTACATACCTGCAGAGAGATAGCAGGCCTTTTCTTCTTGTCCCCGTTCAGCCCACTGAATTCTTGAAACAAACTCAATTCTAGCTTTCTTGCTATCCATTTCACAGACCAGACTGGGACTTTCATCCCTCTGACAACAGCTCTCCCAAACCTCAGTTCTGGGGTGTGGGAAATTCAGGGGCTAGAGAGGTAATTTGTCTTTTGAAGTTACCCCCAGCATGGTGATTCCACTGAAGGCCTTGGCCCAGATGACTTGTCCAGATTTTCAAGTAAGAAGGACTCTTACTTAAATGACTCCCATTCAATCTCTCTTCTCAGGCTCTCAGGCTTTGCTCCCCTAGCTAAATGTAAGTATTTTGAGGGCAGGGACTATCTCATGTTCGTATTTGTGTCTCTTGTACCTAGCACGATCCCTGACAAGTTTGTTATTGTGGTTATTCAGTCGTGTCTGACTCTTCTTGACCCAATTTGGAGTTTTCTTGGTAAAGACACTGTAGGGGTTTGCCATTTCCTTCTCCAGCTCATTTTACAGATGAGAAAATGAAGGGCAAACAGGGTCAAGTGACTTGTCCAGGGTGACACGGCCAATAAGTATCTAAGGCTGAATTTGAATTCAAGATGAGTCCTTCTGACTCCAGTCCTGATACTCTATCTACTGAGTCACCTAGCTGCCTGCCTGACACATAGTAGATCCTTAACAAATGCTTATGGATGGATTGCATATACTTGTCTCTCTACCTGAAGAGCTACATCTTCTGGTTCCTGAAACTAAGTATTTTTTTTTTAGAACATAGCTTTTGAGTTGGAGAGAACCTTAGACATCACAGAATCATTTTATAGCTGAGGAAACTGACAGTCTGTAATCTGCCCCACGGTCCAACAAGTGGTAATGAACAGAGCTAAGGCTAAAACCAAGAATCTTTGACGCAAAATCCAATGTACCATCCGCCATATACCTTTACAACAGCCTTTGGTAATGTCTTAATATCTGGACTTTTTGCTTCATGCAACTGTGCTGAACCCACTATAAATTTATGTTACATAATTTCGACTAAATCCTCACTGCAGCCTTCCTTATTAACTCATTATTGCCCCCACCACAGTGGCTTTTCCAAACCTTTCATCCTTCCTCAAATCTCCCATAGCTCCCCCTTCCCCTGCCCTCTTAGTGGAGAACCTTGACTCATATTTCACTATAAAAAAATCAATACTATTCTCACAGATCTCTCTCTCCTCATCTCACAACACCCAGGGGTCTTCTGCCACCTTTGTCTCACATGGAGAAGTGACCCTTCTCCTTAACAAGGCAAATCTCTCTTCATGCACAAGTGATCCCATTCCATCCTGACTTTTCCAGCTGACTGCACCCTCTATCATCCCTGTTCTCTCACCAACATTCAATTGCTCCCTGTCTACTGGCCGCTTCCTTACCATCTACACACCTATCCCTATCTTCAAAAAACCCTTGCTCGATCTCTCAATCTCTGCTAACTATCATTTTATATCTCTGCTCCCTGTTGTAAACTCCTTAGGAAGTCTGTCTACAATAAGTGTCTGTCTACTTCCTTTCCTCTCTTTACAATCTGGCTTCTAAGTTCATGACTGATTCAACCAAAACTGCTCTCTCCAAATTCACCAGTGATCTCTTAAATGACAAACCTTTTCTCAACATTCATCCTTCTTGACTTCTCAACTCACTTTCACCATGGCTGCTGACAAATGTGCACTTGAGGGGAAAAGTGAACCATCTCCTCCACGTAAGCCGAGAGACTTGGAAATGAAAATGAAATAAAAACAATGAGGAAACATGAAGGACAAAAATTGTCATTCATGGCACCAGGAACTCAGTCTTGACTTAGTGAAGGACACTACCCCTATAATGTAGCACACAAAAGGCAGTGCTTGCACAAGGTCAGCTGATTTGTCTAAACAAAGAAGAGGTCCTATTCTACAAATGAAGAAACTATTAATTATGGGGATAGACCAGACTCAGAAGAATATTCCTTTAAGTCTGATGACAATTCAAGCAATGACTATAAATTTCTTTGAAGATTTAAAAGTAAAATACCCTGAAGGAACACAAGTATTTACAGCAAGAAGTGGTTCATTTGCACGATTTAAAAACTGTGCAGGATTTCATAACGCGCAAGTGTTGGGAGAAGTTGCTAGCAGCAAAGAAGTTCCCTGAGCTTCTGCAAAAACACAAACAAAAACCCAACAACAATAATAATAGAAAAAGCTCCCTATCAGGCAGGGCAAATCTCTAATGCAGATGAAGCCAGCTTATTTTATCAAAGAATGCCATCTCAAACCTATATCTTGGTGGACAAAAAAACTATGCTGGGGCATAAAACTTCAAAAAATAGAATCACTCTTCTGCTTGGATGGAATAGAACTGGGACTTGCAAATAAAACCGGTTCATGCATACCATACAGAAAATCTGAGAGCGCAGAAAGGAATTAGCAAGGAAACACTCACTACCTGTGCGTTATTTCACCAACCTGAAGGTTTGGATAGCTCTTATCATCTTTTAACAATGGTTCAAGCACAGCTTCACTCCTAAATTGGGAAGTTTTGTAATGAGAATGGCATTCCTTTTGAGATTCTACTTATTTCTGGATAATGGCCCAGGTCAGCTTCCCCATATGGATGATTTTAAAGAAAATGTAAAAGTGGTCGACCTTCCCCCTAATTCTACTGCATTATTACAACCAGCGGATCAGGAAGTATTTTCAAATTTCTACATTTGCCCAGGCAACTGAAGCTTTGGATGGAGATAAGGACTTGACTTGGAGAGATTTCAGGAAGTCTCATAATACTTACCAAGTAATGTGGAATATTGCTAAGGCATGAGAAGATGTAACAGAAACATGCACGAAGAAAGTTTGGAGGAAAAATGTGCTTTGCAGTTTGTTCCAGTGGATTTGACAAAGATAAAACATTCATAGAAAAAACAAGGTTGTAAAATGAGCAGAATTGGAGCTAGAGGTGGATGACAATGATATAGAAGAATTGATTGAGTTTCATAGAGAACTGCAGAATAAGGACCCAGTTGAGATGCTAGCTGCAAAGCTCACAGATTAAGAAACAGAAGCTTTGGAAACTGAGGTCAAGCTAAAAGGTTCACAACAAAACAGCTGGAAGAAGCATTTCATCATTTAAATGAATTTTTTTTCTTGTATCAAAAAGATGGATCCAAATACTTCAAGATTTAAAAGTTCAAAGACTAGTTGAGTATAACATTGCTTGACATCATCAGATATACAAGGAAAAAAAGAGAGCCATGGTCCAGAAAATATCTCAATTAACTTCATTAAAAAATTGTACAGTCAACCACTTGTGATTAGTTGGAAGGGACAACATACTGCACACCTACATTAACTTTACTGTGCAATACTGTGCATAATTTATTATTAACTTTATCTTTCACTCCATAATTCTGTTTATTATCATGGGACAGCATCTAAGATGTCTACTTTTTAGTACATTTTATGATTTGCATAAAGGTATTATTTTGTGCATGCCTTTATTATACAAGCTAAGTGAAGTGGATGGGTAGGGACAAATTCATACTACACAAAAAAAATTCACTTTAGGTAGAGGCTTTTTTTTTCCTTTTTTGAAGTGGGAAAGGCAGGGCAACTGGGGTTAAGTGACTTGTCCAAGGTCAAGTGGCTAATAAGTGTTAAGTGTTTGAGGCTGGATTTGAACTCAGGTCCTTCTGACTCCAAAGCTGCTGCTCTATGCATTGCACCATCTAGCCACCCCAGGTGGAAGTTTTAAGAATGGCAAATCAAGTACTGTGTAGTAGGAACTTAATTAGTACTAGCTGACTGACTGGACTTTGATCATCCTTTGAATTTTAATTTAATAAGTAACCATTACATTAGAGACCTGTGGCATACAGAATTTAAAACAACACCACCAACAATAACAGAAAGAATGCCAGGGCTCAAGAAAACTTTATAGAAAATGATATGATAATTTTGAAGCAAGGAACGTTCCTTTAACTATAAAAGGGAAATCAGCCTCACTTGCAAAACTCCATAAAAGAAATGGAATTTATTAAAGTCACCCAACTGGCAATGGGCTAAAAAGCCTCTAGTATTCAATTTAATTAATTTGATATAATTATAATAAGAATAATTATTATTTTGCACATCTATCTAATATTCATGGAAATACTTTCAGGATAAGCTTCTTCCTAAATTTAAAAAAAAAACAACTAAGAATTTATGGTGGAGTTGTTAAAGCCATTCTGAAAAGGAATCTGAAATTATGTCCCCAAAGTAACTCAACTACGCATATCTACTGACTTAGTGATACCCCAAAGAGGTCAGAGAAAAGAGGCAAAGGACCCATAGGTACAAAAAGTCTTTAAAGCAGCTCTGTTGGCAGTGACAAATAACTGGAAACTGAAGGAAACCCCTCAATTAGGCAATGTCTGAACATATTATGGTGCATCAATGAAACGGAGTACTATTATGCCATAAGAAATGGTGATTAGTTACCCTTTGTCAGGGAAACCTGGGAAGACTTGGATAAACTGATGCAGAGTGAATTAAGTACAATTCATACAACAGCAACAACATTTTAAAGTCAAACAACCCGGATCCACACAAGGAATAAATGGTCAAATGTGATTCCAGAAGACTGATGATGAGGAATGCCACCCACCTAGCCACAGAGAGTGGATGGACTCAAACAGCAAAATGTGACACGCATTTTTGGACATGGCAAGGTAGGGGATCTGTTTTGCTTTATTATGTATACCTGTTAGGAGAGAGGGGTGTTTTTCTTTTTTCTTAATGGGGGAGAGGAAGAAAATAAATGCTTCTGAATTAATTATTTTTAAAGGAACTAAGACTTTCTCAAAAAAAATAAAAGGTAAACACATGATTTCAATCTGTAGGCAGAGCCGAGGTGGAGGGATTTGGGAGAGAGGAGGAGAATAGATAGCTTTGCCCTCCCTTCTATCTCCACATACATAATCTCTGATGTACCTAAAGGCAGAAGCTGGCATGATTACCAAGACCAATCCTTCTCTCCATTAAGCCTGGGTCAGGGTGGAGACATTAAACATGATACTCAGTACCCTGCTTTCCTTTCTGGAAGATGTTATTCGCAGATGTCATTAACTGCTATTTATGAATCTCTTCCCATAAGCATCTACATGTGACTCAGTCCTGGGAAAATGGAGAGGATAAGTTGACACTGAACTATGTATAGTGCTTTAAGTATTATTGCACAGGGTTTTTATCTCATCTGACAACAACCCCAAGAAGTCGGTGCTGCCATTGTTTTCATTTCACAGATGAGGGAACTGAGTCTGAGAGAGGTTAGTGACTTGCCCAAGGTCACATCTAGCATGTGTCTCAGGCAGGACTGGCAATTATGTCTTTCTGGCTCTGAACTAGCTAGCATTCACTAACAAGGGGTTCTTAACAAGAGCAGACTGGCTAACGTAACAGAAAAGGCAAACGACAAGTATGCTGGATGGGATGTGGGAAAAGTGGGACACTAATGCACTATTGGTGGAATGATGAACTAGTCCAACCATTCTGGAGAGCAATTTGGAACCATGCTCAAAGAGTTCTAAAACCGTATTACCACTACTAGGTCTATATCCCAAAGAGATCAAAGAAAAGGAAAAAGGGCCTATTTGCACAAAAATGTTTATAGCAGCTCTTTTTGTGGCGGCAAAGATTTCGAAATTGAGGGGATGCTCATCAATTGTGGAATGGGTGAACAAGTTGTGGCACATGGTTGTGATGGAGTTCTACTGTGCTATAAGAAATGATGAGCAAAAAGGGTTTTGGAGGAATGGCCTTTGTTCTTCCAAAATGACCTACATGGGCACCACACTTGGGAGTTTTTCCCCTGGGACACTGTGCTTGAGCTCTTTCATGCTGTACCCAGAAAGTTTTTTTTCTCCAACTAAATTTTTCATTCATTTTGATACTAGGTTCCCCAGTGAACCTGCTCTTGCTCCAAGCTAACTCACGGGCTGAGCCAGCTAACAGACACACCCTGGGGCCACTGGGTTTAGGATACATTATTAAAGCAGCATGATAAATACTGTGTTTCTTTATAGATTTCCCAAGTAATTTTCCAATGAGATGATCACTCATCATTGATGTCTAGAGGGGTTTCCTGTTCTGGTACAGATTGGAAGAGATGTCCTCAGAAGTCTCTTCCAACTGGGAGATTCTGGGAATTTATGAGCCTAAGACTGGACCAACCATTATCTTACTTTCCCTGAATTCTTTTTTACTATCAAATCTCTCAAAAAGATTATTTAAGCTGAAAAAAAAGTTATTTAGAGTGAAAAAAAAAATCCCCAAATCCAAAACTTTTATGAACACATGGAAGAGCAAAAGAATTCACTGATTGGCTGCACTAATTCTCTGAAGAAGAAATGAATATTAAAAAGAATGCATGAAGGACATGTTACTGCAAAGGAAAGGAATATATTTAGAAATGAAGGTGATATTAGAACAAAAGGCATGATTAAGCAAAAATCAACCAGTTAATAAAGGCAAAAAAGTGTCGGGGAGTCCAATGAGTTTTTCAGGTCATTCTTGTTTGTGCAAAAATTCATCGAACAAGACATTTCCCCCTATTCCTTGCAGAAGTAGGAAAGGATTTTAAGTGTGGAACATCACATATGATATCAAAGTGTTGACTGGTTTTACTAAATTTATTTTTCTCTTCCAATTTTCTAAAAAAATCTTTGCTATAAGGAATAGTCTTTGGGAGGGGTGAAATGTAGGTAATTTCAAAAAGAGATATCAATTAAAATTTATTAATATAACTAATCTGACATTTAAAGGCTTTGGTGATAAAACTGGTTAGTCTTAAAGCTAGGACCATTCTTGTTATCATGGAGCTAATTATCAGCTAGGGCATAGCACCGAAGGACACAAATTCAAAGCCTGTTACTTCTGTAAACTGCTTGTCTAATATAAGCCAGAATGAGTTTGCTGGCTTGCTGAGCTACAAAGGAAAAACAATTTTCACCGTTATTTGACAAGTCTCCAATTTACTGAACATCCAGAATGAATGAGTTAAATAATTGGGATGTCAGTGTTATCAGTGAAAGGGTTTCTGCAAAAGTAGATGAATTCATCACACTCATGAAAAGACCAAGAGTAGACTGCCATCACACATTCTTCAGAAAGTACTATTGGGTGGACTGGAAACACAAATGCAAAACATATGTTTCACGAAACACATAAAACAAGATGGAAAAGAATCCTAAGAGTCCAAAAACTATGACAATATGGAAAATGTAATGGGTAAGAAGGGGCAGCTAGGTGGGGCAATGGACTGAGTGCCAGGCCTGGAGTCAGGAAGACTCATCTTCCTGAGTTCAAATCTGGCTTCAGTCATTTAATCACTATGTGACCTGGGCAAGTCACTTAACCCTGTCTGCCTCAGTTTCCTTATCTGTAAAAAGAGCTGGAGAAATGGCAAACCACTCCAACATCATGGCCAAGAAAACCCCAAATGGAGTCATATAAGAGTCAGACAGGACTGAAATGACTGAACAACAACAAACTAGTCACAAAAGAACTGGTCCTGAAATCAGAAAACCCAAGTACAAACCTGGCTCTGTCGCTTACTGAGCACATCAATGTGGGAAAATCACTTACTCTCTCTGGGCCTCAGTTTCCCCACATGTAAAATGAGGGGCTCGAACCAGATGATCTCTAATCTCTTTTCCAGCTCTAAATCCTTTGAGCTTGCTTCCCTGTAATGTGACAAATGTGTAAAAAAAAAAAAGTTTGTTTCTAAACTTTGGGGCAAATCCTTTGGACTAGCAATATGATGTGGTAGTAAGAGAAGCAGATTCCAGCTCTACCCTTGCTAACTGTGTGACCTCGGACAAGACCCTCCATTTACTCATCTCTAAATTGTAAATAATACTTTTACAACCTACATCAGAGAATGACTGCTCATTTAAATTCACAAGATTATTTGTGAATCTGAAAATGCAGGTTAATTATCATAGGATCAAAGACAGAGATGGAAGGAACCTTGGAGGTCATATGATCCAACTCCCTTATTTCACAGAGGAGAAACTGAGCCTAGGAGAAGTTAAGTGATTTGCCCAGGATCATACAGCAAGTGACTAGAGGAAGAATTTCAACCCAGGTCATCTTAATACCAGACTGCCTCAATCTACTGCTCCAGAAGTTCCCATTTAGTGGTTCACGAACCTTTTGGGGTTTTGTAACAATGGTTCACGGCTGCAGGAGTGGGGAACCTGCCACCTTGTGGCCTTGCCTGGCCCTCTAGGTCCTCAAGTGCAGCCGTTTGACTGAATCCAAACTTTGGATTTAGTTCCCCACCCCTGGTTCAAGGGATTCACGCTAAAAATTCTTTAATGGTGTCTTAAGCATTAAATACTTATAGAATATCATAAGTAGTAAATTATCCTGGAGGTACACACTTTTTTTTTTGGTAGAAGATGCTCATGAAACAAAAACCATTGGGGACCACTGCACTACTCCATGAAGACAATTTCATTACCAGGATCTAACTAGACTGGGCACTTTTACAGACACACAGCTGATTTACTGTCCCATCTGTTCTTTATACAGATCCAACCCCTTTCTAATGGCCTTCACTCCAGGACACAGACATCATTTGGAATCAATCAATCTATTAGCATCTCAAAAAGGTCAAGGTCTCTCACTGCATCCTGGGCCATCTCTAGTCCTCCAGATCTATATCTGGCCACTGGACTCAGATGGCTCTAGGGGAGAAAGTGAGGCTGGTGACCTAGCATAGCCCTCCCTCACTTAAATCCAATTCACTTGCGTATCATAGCATCACTGCTCTGATGTCTTGGTCCTTTTGGATGAGAAAGAACAAACAAGAACAATAAGCCCCCACTATGTAACAGATGCCATCCTAGGAGCCAGAGACACAAAAACAAAAATGAAACAATCTTGCTGCCCCCTCAAAGGGCTTACATTCACCTATAAGACAACACAAATATATAAAGTATATGCAATGTAAATACAAGGTTATGGTGGGGAGAGAGAGGGGAATGTACTAGCAGAAGAGATCAGAGAAGGCTTCACGTAAGTGGCAATACCTGAGCTGATGTTGACGTGGCTAGAAATCAGAACTCTCCCACCCCTCCCCTCCAAGAATGGCCAGTACATCTTCTTGGGGAAAAGAAGTTATCTTTCCATCAGGGCTTATTTTTTTTAAAAGGGGCAGAGATTTCAGCACAATACCTAAAGGAAGGCAGCATCATTCACCCATTTCCTCCCAGGCCTTTTTATTTGCTGTAGGGTTTTGGAAGCAAGTTTGGAAGTATGGGAGCATTTTGTCTGGGTGGATGGACTATTTGAGATGAAAATTCATAAGGGTGTTTTAAGGGTTAATTGCTACTTAAAGGCAGGACAACAGAAATGTACATCAGTATTTCCTAACTCAAACTTTACTATCCAAAGATCAGTCAGACTCTCAGAATTCTCCAGCTGCCCTCCTTAGGAAATTGAGGTTTTTCATGGGAACTTGAAAGAACCTAAGAAATCCCCTAGTCTGACCCCTTTATCTGACAGAGGCGAAAAAGGGCCCAGAGAGGGAAACATTTGCTTCTCCTTGACTTCACACAGGTTGTAAATTCCCAGGTCTCTGCTTATTTCAAGTCAACTCACTTTTCCAGTCTACTACAATGAAGTGGAGCAAGTGAGGAGGAAGAAGGAAAGTTAGTTTGTATGTTTATAGGTTTTACCATAGTAGTAAATAGCAGTGAAAGTTTTGTCCACCAGTAAAATCTCCCCCAGATGGAGGAGATAAGACAAATACACAAAGAACTCCAGTAAAGCAGGGAGATGATGGTGCTGTAAAAAAAAAAATGGCATCAATAAAATCTTATTTACAAAAAAATATATATAAAAAGAGTCTTGAGAGAGGCCCAGAGAAATCACTGGGGGGTTCATTAATTCATTCAACAAGCATTCAGGTTCTATTAGGAGTCAGGCAGTGGCCCTACTACTAGAGATACAGAGACAAAAGTAAAACAGACCTTGCCCACTAGCTTACATTTGTGTGTGTGTGTGTGTGTGTGTGTGTGTGTGTGTGTGTGTGTGTGTGTGTATAAAATAGGTACACAGGTAAATAAATACAAAATAAATTCAAAGTGAAAAGAGAAGAACAATGCCAGATATTGCTAGGGGTAAGGAAAGGCCTCCATTAAGAATAAAACAGGGCAGCCAACATAAGTATTTCTTTTCTAGTCTTCCTGGGTACAATGACTGACTTTAGAAAAGAATGAAGGTCCATTTGAAGGTTAATAAAACATCTACTGCCATTCAAAATAGGACTGGTCCCAGTCAACCCATCACAGCCAGTAAATTAAAAACATCCCATTCATTTAAACATAAATCCAGATGAATAAAAGTGAATTCAGAGGAAGGAGGGAACATATTGGGTTGGGGTGGGGGAGGGGGAATGACTAACTTCTGTATATTGAAGCCTAGCCTCTGCTGACCTCCATTTATGCATCACCAACTGCCTACTGGACAGTCCATGTGGGATGTGCTGTAGGCATCTCAAACTCAAACTCTCTCTTCCCTCTGCCCCAATACCATCTCTCTTCTGAATTTCCCTATGTGTGTTGAGGATACTGCCATCTTTGTCAGCACACAGGATCACATCCTCGGAGGCATTCCTCTGCTCCAAATTCCCCTTCTTCCCACAAAGCCACTCAGTTGCCAAGTCTTGTCAGTTTTACCTCCACAATATCCCTAACATTAGTTTCCTTCCCTTTATGCACCCAACTCTAAATTTAATTCAGGTTCTCATCACCATTTGCCTTAACTATTATAATAACCTCATAATTGGTTCTCTGCCTTGAGTCTCTTCCCTCACCAACCTATGGCCATCAAAGTTTAATTATCCTAAAGTGCAGGTCTGACTATGCATCCTTTCTTTTCAAAAATTTCCATGGACTCTCTTACCTGGAGGATCTAATGAGATAATGTTCCCTTTAAGCACTGAGTAGATGTAAGGCATTATAACAGCAGCCATGAGTAAGAAGTTTAAGCAGGGAAGGATATGTAGGTTAAGGACACAGCTGGAAGGATGATGCTGCAACGGTGGGGTCCAGGCCAGAAGTCAATGAGAGGATAATTTAGGCTGGAGGCAGAGACAAAGGAAAGGTGACTATGGAAGGTAAGGAGGGAGAGGGAGGAGGGTTTCAGGGAATAGGGAGGTAGAGAAAAGGAGGGGTGTGAAGGAAGAGGAAGAAAAAGACAGGAGTCAAAGATGGCTCAGGTTTTGGGTTTGCCCCAATAATTGGGAAAATTATGACTGGTGTCATGAACAGAAATAAGGAAGTTAGGAGGAAGACTATGGATAAGAAGGGGGCAAGGGGTCATAGGTTCATAGGTTTAGAATTTGAAGGGACTTTTGAGGCCATGGAGTCCCTCCATGGGAGGGAGATCTGATGGAGGGGGTTTTTTTTGTTTGTTTTCTTCCTCTTTAAGAGATAAGACACTATTTCCTTTCAGGGAGAGCTGAGACATGAGGAAGGAGTCCCTTTCAGGGTCCCAAAGAAGAGAGCCAACATCCCCTCATTTTATAGATGAGGGGACTAAGGCAAAGTGAAATTAAATGACTTTCTCAGTTGCATCATAGAGACAAGCTTAGCTTTTTGGTTTTGAGAGGGTTGAGAGGGTGGAAATCCAGGTAGGGCTGTTGATTAGGCAGTTGGAAACTCAGGGTTGAATGAGGTAGATTAATCTTGAGAAACAGTGTAGAAACCATCTGTCTAGCAGTGATAGCTGAAGCCCTGGAGGTAGATGAGAAAATTCCTAGAAGAAGAGAATTAAGAAAGAGAAGTGAAAAGGAATGCCAGGAAAGTCTTTGCCAATTCTTTGTAGTTGTATTCACTGAAAATGGTCTTCTTATGTACCTTAGATGTGCCTTCCAAAGTCATCCAATGCTCTGAAGTGTCCCTAAGGGTGTCCCAAAGAATGGATGGATTCGATACATGGTCTATTTGTCTGTACACAAAAGTGGCTAAAGATGACTTGGCTGCATCTGTGCCCTCTGATCAGGCTTTGGATCAAACAATGGCTTTGGGGGTGTTGCCATGGAGATGAGGCTTAGAAAGTCAAGGAGGAGACTGTGCTCCAGAGTTCAAGAGCACAGAAGTTGGGAGACAGATTTGGAGGAAGGAGACTGAGGATGAATTCCAATTTGACTGCCAGATAGAAGGGTGGGGCTAAGTTACCCAGCTAGGGGGGCCCACCTTAGGGTGGAGGACCACTGCCCCCAGGTCTTCAGCCCTAGCACACCAAGACTATGTTGGGTTGCTGCTGAGGATGCTAGAGAACAAGAGCCGTCATCAGAGTCAACAGAAGCCTGTGTGATCTTGGGTAATTCATTTAGGGCTGCTGTTTCTTCCTCTGTAAACTGGTGATAGACCAAGAGAGGCAACAGGGCAGAACTGATACAGCACTGTACCTAAGTTAGAAAGAACTGGGTGTGAATCCAACATCCGACATTTGCTAGCTGTGTGCCCCTGGGCAAGTCATTTAACCTGTTCATGTCAGTTTCCTCATCTGCCAAATTGGGATAATACCTGCCCTGTGGTGGTGCTGGGAGGATCAAATGAAATAATATTTGTAAAGCACTTAGTGAAGCGGCTAGCACATGGCGAGCTACGGGAATCTTAGGGAGAAAAGGAATGAAGGGAGGGAGGCAGGGAGGAGGGAGAGAGGGAGGAGGGAGGGAGGGAAGAGGGAGAGAGGAGGGAAGGAAGGAATGAAGGAGGGAAGGAAGGAGGAAGGGAAAGAGGAGGGAAGGAAGGAGGGAAGGA
>JAQQSV010002062.1:0-19104 GCA_028646515.1 Pseudochirops corinnae
ATAGATAGATGGATAGATGGATGGATGGATGGATGGATGGATGGATGGATGGATGGATAGATAGATAGATAGATAGATAGATAGATAGATAGATAGATGGATAGATGGATAGATGGATGGATGGATGGATGGATAGAATAGATAAATGAACAGATAGAAATATGGATGAAAGGATAGATAAAAAGATAAGTAGAGATATTATTTTTCTATTTTAATCCCTTTCCTTCCTTCATTCCTTCCTTCATTTCTTTTTAAAATAAATAAACCTTAGGACTTTACTCTTGACTGCCAATATCAATTACACCTAAACCCACTATGGTCTATGTGCGTGTCTAAATCTCAATTAATTTATTGGGTGGCAGATTGTGACAACTACACACCAAAGCAGGAGGGATCATTTCTCCTTTCCACATTTGCCTTGGTTCTCATGTTTGTTTACAATCAGGTGTCAACTGGCAAGTATACGGGGTGTCCAAATATTTAATAGTTATTAAAAGAGATTCATTTTAGGCAATTTTCATGTGTATCAAAGGAAGTTTCAACAAGACCATAGTATGGTTTTAGAAATGTTTTGTCAAAAAAAAAAAACCAGGAAGCCAGGAAAATAGTCTTGACATCTGAAGAAAAAATATTCAGAATTAGGAAATAACCCAATTAATTTTTTTACAAAAATCTTGCAAAATGAAATGCCAAGGGAGTGCTTTTTAACTTTTTTAAAAACGGTTTATCAGGTGAAAAATCACTGATGAAATCTTGGTACTTAATTGCTTTTCAAAACACTATCATTAAGAAATTATTTTCAGAATAATTAAACTGAAGCAAAGAAATCACTAGAAGGTGGTTCAGTGGAAAGAATACTGAACTTGGAAAGGCAGGAACACCTGAGCTTAGGTTTTGATTTTCTTAATGACCATCTGAACGGTGGCATGACCATCAAGAAATCAGTTACTTCAGGCCATGATGACATGATGAAGCAGAATTTTAGCAGGTGGCATATACTTCATATCTCTTTAATTTTAGCAGGTATTGACAGAAAATCTATATGGTTCATAGGTTTACAGGCTCAAATTTCATTTGAGGTTGAGGAAAGCAGCACTATATATTGTGATTCCCATGTTAAAACAAAAGTTGTCCTCAGTTCTAAATATAGAATCAGAATTATTTTTTTTCAAAGCCTTTTCTATGACATTCAGAATTTTCAAAAGGATCATGGTTAGTTAAACCTCTGGGAAAATTTTTGAATTTGTATTCAGTTAATTCCAGCAGATTTTCTCCATCCCTTAATATGATGCTCTTAGAGATTTTAAATCCAAAGCTTGATCTCCCAGCCATTTCGTGGTTTTCGATAATGTTAGTCATTCAGTACAATACTACAATTACTTTAATGGAGTTTGGTAACTACAAGTTAGAAAGCAAATAAAAATGAATATAATCCTGAGTTGGTGTGCCTGGGCTTTGCTGAAACTACAAAGGCTAAGGTTAACCCTTCTGGAATACCAAGAACATTTAGTGACCTATACAAGAGAGAGGTTAATAACTAGCAATAAAATTAATGTAAGGTCTATATAGGAGACATCGAAGTATTTGTACAGGCTTCCTGTGTAAATAATTTCTTCCCTTGCTCCAATGCCCAGCTTCCATACTGCTTTATCTCTAAAGCATTTCCTAATAGTACCTTTAGAAAATTATCTCTCCCCCTCTTTTTGTTGCACTTATGTGTGGCACCTTCTTTATTTGATTATAAGTTACTTGAGGGTCTGGATTCTATAGATAATAGAATTGGCAGAGTACTTAATTTAGTCCACAAGACCAAGATCATATTGCTAGCTTATAGCAGAGCCAGGAATTGGAACACAGATCTTTTAAGTATTGGGCCAGTCTTCTTTCTATTGCACTGCTGGGCTAATGTGGGAATCACTGGCACGAATGGCCCTAGAAATCTGTTCACATTTATATAATTTCTACTATTTGGAAATGCAAATACTAAGTCCATTGAGAAATCATTTGAGAACGTCCAGCAAAATCTCCAGAATTCATTATGTTATGGCTTCAGCATTATTTTATGGAGTGAAGGAAAGGGAGAATATTTGAGACCACCTACTATTAAGATCTAGCATTTTTTTTTTGCTAACTTTGCCAATAGATATTCCCACATACTATTAAGATCTAGTATTTTTTAAAATAACTTCATCGATAGATATTCATCCTTTAACTCACCTATCTCATAGCCTAAGTCCTTCTGTTACTATTGAAAAGCCAGAAAGAGGGAGAGGAAGAAAAGGGGGGAGACAAGAGGAAAGAAAGGGGGAAGGAGGAGAGAGAGAAGAAGAGCAGGAGGAAGAAAGACAGAGGAAGTAATAGGTAAAAGAGAAGAAGGGAGAAAGAAGGGGAGAAAGGAGGGGTAGAGAAGAAGAAAAGATGGAGGGGAAGGAGAGAGGAGGGGAAGGGAGAGGGAGAGAGGGAGAGAATATTGAGGCATTTTTAAGAAGTTAAAAGGGAGACAAGAATAAATAGGACAATTTGGGCCTTGTTAAATTTAATATTCACTTTTTAAAAAACTTCACATAACAAAGGTTCAAAGTTTCTAACAGAATTCCATTTTGTTTTGTTCTTTTGCACATTGAATTATCTGTGTTGTTGCTTATAAAGTTTATAATTTTAACAAGAAAAAAAAGTTTAAAGATTAATACAGGCCTTAATAATAACTCACATTTATTGAGTACTTTAAGTTTTGCAAGAACTTTCCTCACAACAAAATTGACAGGTAGTTTGTGTAAGTATCATTATCATCTCCATTTTCCAGAAGGGAAAATTAAGGCCCACAGAAGCTAAGTGACTTAGATAGGTTCACACTGCACTCAAGTGTCTAAGGTATAATTTGACTTGACTGGCGCAATTTCCATAATATACTGCTACCTATCTCTCACCTTGAATCCTTGATTAATAAAATATTTGTATGGATTTATAGGGTACTTCATTTCCTTTATTCTTACAATGTATCTAGTAAGTGGATAGTGAGTATCACTAGCTTATTGATTCGCATTTCAAAATATGAAAATTCAAGCAAAGAATTTCAGAGTTGGAAGGGAGCTTATTGACCAACTAATGGAGAAACCAGCTAGTGAGACAGTCCATTTTCCCTTTTGTACAGCTGTCATTGTTAGCAAGTTTAGATTCCAATTTCTCCCTTAAACTCAGACTTAAATTTACTTCTTTATAACTTCCATATCTTTGGGACCAAATCGAACAATTCAGTCTAATCTCTCTTCCAAGTGATTGCCCTTTAAATGCTTAAAGTATATTAATACTGTTTAAAATATATTTTAATCATTTTAATACAGGGTCTTCCCCTAAGTCTTCTCTTCTGTGTCTAAACCATACCAATTGAACTAAATTTCTAGATGCTCTAGAATCTCTGGAATCTAATTCTGTTACCCCTTTTTCCCTTCAGTAAGTTATATTACTTTCCAAAAGGGCTAATGTTTTCATTCATCTAATTTTCATTATAAAATTGTTGGTCATGCTGTTCTCATAATGTTATATACTTTTCCTCATCAGCAATTCTTTCTTAACACTTAATAGCCTTTTTTTTCTTTCAGAGGGTAGGCATTTTATAGCGCATCTCTCTAATTTTCCTCCAAAGCTTTGGCAGCTCTGTGAAATAGAGTTGCCGCAGCTTTCCAGAAAGCCACCCATTCAATTAAAAGACATGAATCAGCACAGGTCTTGTTGGGACACAATAAAACATCACAAAACTACATGGACTTCTCTATGGTTTTCATTTTTTGAGGTAGGGAGAGAAAAGGGAGTAATAAAAGGATAGGAATTTCTTTCCTTGGGTGCTCCCTTATTGAAACTCTTCAAGCAAAGATTGGATTAAAAACACGTTGATTACATTGTAGAGGGAATTATTTTTCAAGCTAATGGTTGGACTACATTGCCATTGGGTATACACTGATTCCTGTATCTCACACATGTCCATAGTATTAATGCAAACTTCTGAGATTACAGCTCAGGTAGATCACAGAATCAAAAGATAAAGCAGAAATGAGAGCCCAGAGATAAGATAACTCTATGCTCAATCATTTCCTAGCTCCTCTGTGCTCTCCCAGGGAAGACTTTAAATAGTTTAAATATGGGTAGAAAGAGATTTGTTTTGTGGTAGCTACTGCTTTTCCAAACTTTGAAGACTGGAGAGATGAGAAAATGTGAAAGAACAGAAATGAAGAAAGCAATGCCTGAAGGTATAAGCTGAATTGAAAATTGAATAAGAACAAGAAACTGTAGTTTTGATGAAAAGCAGGGGTTTTTCACCATTGTTTTTGTACCACAGACTCTTTTTTCAGCCTAAAGAATCTTTTATACCCTTTATTAGATTAATGTTTTTAAATGCATCAAAAGAAATACATAGAGTTATGAAGGAAACCAGTTATGTTGAAAATACAGTCATCAAAATAGTAAAACAAAAGTCTCTAGATTCCTGAATAAGAACTCTTGGTATATGGTTTAAGGTCTTGTTGAGTGAGACATAGGGGTTAGCCAGAATGTCTAAGGGTTCTACTTAGCTTTCAATGCCATAAGACCTAGGCCATTCTGTACTCTCCATTGCTGATTTGAGGAAGAGGTTTAATAGAAATGGCCTAGAATCTCACTGTTGTGTAGCCAGTATCTTCCAAACATAAAATTAAACATAGCTTCAATTGCCTCAGAGAATATAGTAACATGGCTAAAGGAAGACTTTTTTTTTCCCCTCCCTCTCTATGACTTCCAGAAAGGTTCATTGTTAAAGTAAAAGAAAAAACTAAACTCATTTGACTTTGTTCATAAAAAGTCAAGGATTTTGAATTTTGTACTTCTGTTATATTTCATGTAAATTTAATCTTTCACTTTTCAATGATATAATCAAAGACAATATGCTTTTCTTACGGAACAGCCTTTAATAAGCCCCAGTTTTCCAATATCCCATCATTTTTTTTCTTTTCCCTCTATCCTTTCTCTTCCTTCCTTCCCTCCCACCCCACCCTCAGCCCTACTGCCCTTAAATCTGATTCGCTTGCAAGTCAAGACATCACCCTGCTGATGTCATTGGTCCTCTTCAAGAACGAAGGATAACCACAACAACAAACCCACAGATGGTATGTGTTCAAGAAAATGAACAAATGAGCAAAAATTGTAACAGTCTTCAGTAATAGGATCTTGATTTTGAAAAAAAATAAAGGATAGAAATTTGTACCTAAGAGGACTCGGAGTGGCTGTTAGCAAAATTGTGTATTATAAAGCACCCATAAAAAAATATAGATGAGACTCTATCCTGCCATATCTTTCGATTTGTAAATGCTCATTTTCCTCATGCATGATTAGAAAGGACAAGGTCACATCCTGAGGGTCTATGTGGCCAGTTTAGGGTATCATATAAGTTCCTGTTCCATTTTCCATTGCCACTGAATTGCCTATGGCATTTGGAGTACAACAGACCTTTCTGAGAGTAGCAGAGCTATCAGGACCCCAAAACATCAAGTACAACTCACTTACACTCAGAAATGGTCCACATGAAATTCGCTCATACTTGAAATTGACCAAGCAGAATATAATCAAAATACAAAAAAATGAAAGAGGACCTTGTTGAAGGCCTTTGGAAAATTCATTCATACCACACAAATGTGCTGAGAATATGTTATTTAGGAAGAAAAGATGGTCAAGTAAATTGAGCCATGGGTTCTAATGTCCTTGTCCAAATCATTCAGTTCTGTGCCTATTCTCCCAGGGCAATGGTTCTTATATATACATGACAACAGAAGATCAAATTCATCTTTCAGTTTCTAGTGTAAATGGTTAAAATTTCCTTTAACCCTCTCTTTGTACAGAAGAAATTACTGAAGGAGTTCTGAGTAGAAACAACTCTTTCCCCTCTTCTTTCTTCCTGTCCCTTTCTCATATAGATGATTCTCAAAATAATTAGGATCATGGCATAGTTCTTACAAATCTGACCTGCTTCTCAATCTTCTGGTCCTCACTAAAGAATAGGATTGACCCTTAAGAAATGGGTTAAACTTGGAAAATGCTTTGGAAAATGGCTTTAAGCCCATATTTCTATAGCAACCCAGCAAGATAGAGTAAAATGATTCTCATTGCCATTTTACAGATGAAGAAACTGAAGTTGAAATAGGTTGTCTCCTTTCCATGGTCAGATGACTAGGAAGTGGGACTCAATCTGAGGTCACTTTCTACAAATATAGAATCTTGCCCTATTTCATATTTCATTTGATTCAGTTTCATTTTCCAAGTGAGGCAGGGATGATTGGTCAAGCATTGATAGAGACATTTGGTATTACACCATTGTGTTTTGTCTATTGTTTTATAATTTTGTAAATATGACAAGCACAGGTATGATACAAGACACTTACCATAGACAAAAAAAGTGGCATAGTTGAAAAAAATGCCAGATTTCATAGATTTTAAGCAGGAAGAGACTTAGAGGTCATTGAGTCCAATCTTCTTATATTCCCATTGAGGAAACTGATGCTGTGAGAAAATAAATGATTTTCCCTGGATTACAAAACTGGCTAAGCACTTAAGAGTCAGAGGACCTGAGTTCTAATCCTTCCTCTCTCACTTCCTACCTTTGTGATCACAAGCAAATCACATAACCTTTTGCAGGCTCAGTTTCCCCCATTGTAAAATGATGGCCATTGAGATCTCTTCTCACTCAGTATCTGTATGATCTTCTTGACTCCTATTCTAGCACTTTGTCTTGGTACCTTTAAGTTGAAATTAAGAAATTTTCATTACATAAGAAATCAAAGTAAATAAAATATCTTCAGACAATTAGATATTCATTGAATAATGAGGAACAGTCTTAGTTTTCCTGGACTCTTAACAATTTAAGGGCTTTTTTTCTCTTCTATTATAGTATTTTTTTCCCCTAAAAGACATGTAAATGCCCTTGAATTCCTTATTGAATACATGTGCATAAGAAGCCAAGTGGACCCTGGTTTAAACTGGAATAAAGATCTGACCTTTATCAAGAAGGCTCAGCAAAGGAGGAAACCGGGGAAAAGTCAGTTGTTTCATCACCATATTGTGTTGCCTCTGAGCTTTTAGCTGACTTTGGATTCACAGTATTTACATGTGTTGATGTTTGACTCAAGCTTAGTTCAAATGGCTAAAAGAAAAGAGATAAAAGATCTCAGCCCATAACACATACTAGGAAGGACATGTCTTTGACATCTTATTGGTCACACAGCAATGTGACATTGGGAATAGAGAGTTAATCTCAAAGCCAGAGAGATGAGGCCGAGGTCCCCCATCAGAAACATAGTACATGTGATCCCAGCTTCATCTCCTCAGGTCCTGATTTACTCAGATACTTGGTACTACAACTACTCAGTACCACAAACCTCATTGGAATTATTTCTTTTGGCATATTCAGATTTCATTCTTGAAAGTTTCTTGTCTCTTCAGAAATGAATCTCCCTGGAGAGTTTTAGCCCTTTGGATGCTAGAAAAGCAGCGTGGTGAATTTTCCTGGAAAAATTCTGAATTAAAAGGATGGTTAAATTGCAGAGGAGAGCAGTTTCATAATAGAAAAACTGACATAACTGTTCTATAGTGTTTACTACATGCCAGACACTGTTATAAGTGCTTTTTTTATTATTATCTCACCTGATCCTCACAACAACCCTGGGAGATAGATATTATCATTATCCCTATTTTTACAGATAAGGAAACTGAGGCAAACAGAGCTTAAGTGACTTGTACACAGTCACACAGTTAGTAAGTCTCTGATACTAGATTTGAGTTCAGGTCTTCTTGACTCCAGGCCCGACACCATATCTGGGAGTTCCCTATCCCTGTTAGATACACAGAGGTAAAACAATTAACTCCATAGCTAACCAATCTTCTGTTATCCACATGTAAATATTCTCTTTTCCCTTGAATTAGAAGTCATAGTTTTTACCATTCATGGTTAATAATTATTATTTAATTAATTATTATTAAATAATTATTAAGTAACTCAACAGTGGTTACCTGCCAATCCAAATGACAAATGCTTATTATGTACTTACTGGATGGGAGGAAGAGAAGCAATGTTACATGATGGATACAGGAACAGCCTTCATACCAAGAAAATCCATGTTTTATCCCATAAATTAAAAATAAAATAAGTAAAACATAAAAAAGAAGAGCCATGTTTAAGTCCTCCCTTTGACATATACTAGTTGTATGACCCTGAATAAAGTACTAACCACTCGATGTCTAACTAACTAACTGAGTTTTAGAGGTATTGCTTATCTTATTGGTGAAAAAGGATTCTCCTCTGGAGTTCTCTAGACCACAGAAATCACAGATCCAGATCCTTCCCCAAAATGCTAATTTTAGAACACTACATGAAAGAGCTATGAATCTAGAGAGAAGAATAGAAGTTGAGATGCTCAAAGAAGATGGACTACAAGAGAGGAGTCATTAGAAAAGCTGTTGGCTTCAAATGTCCACATACACACAAGTCCAAAGCATCCAAGTGAACTAGAGTAGATATCCAAACACAAGGAGGCAAATTTGGCCCCAGAGCAATCACTAATATTTGGTGGAATGAGACTCATGACTGTAATATGGCTCTGGATGGATGTACCTTGTTCAAAAATAATGAGGTTAAGTAAAGGCAGGACTGGGAGTGAGGGATGGGGAGAGTGGAGAGGAATATAATAACATCGTATCTTAAGAAAATATATTCCTGTGAGGAAATCCATGAACCTAAGAAAGAAGAGCAGAAGCAATTGTGTTATCAGAATTTACTAGAGACTACCTACGCAGCAAGATGAAATTGATGAGGTATCTGATCATAAACCTGGCATAATATGGTAGTAATGGGGACCTTCAGTTAGCTAGGCATCTGCTGGAGTTCTCTCTCTGCCAAAAAGCAGAGCAACTAATGACTTTGTTACTTGCCCTAATGATAACTGCCCCTCTCCAAAAGGGGAGGATTTTCCCAAAGAGGGAAAATTCTATTCTAGACTTGATTCTCCCTAATAGGGAAGAATAGAATGCTTAAGTGAAATGATGGGAACTTTGCTACAAAATTACCTCCTACAATTTCTGATAAAGTAAGAGAATGAGGCTGGTGGATTCTGAAATGCAACCTAGATTTAAGGAGAGTAGATCTCAAAGGATCATAACATAACAATGTAACCATTGCTGGGCCCAGAAGGCATTTGAGAGCCACCCTCCTCCCAAAAAAGGTTGCCTCTCAGCTCTGGACCCACTCAGAAGAGGAGTCAAGTTCCATCCCAGCCCCACCCCCCCCCCCAAAAAAAATCTCTGACTATTCACACACCCATCCTGAAGCTCTAGAGAAAAATTACTTAAAGCTTAAGGTTGACCCATTTCTAAGGCATCCCCAAAAGGGAGAGTCAAAAGGTGCCCAGTATATGAAGTAGAACAATTAGATACTAATTTTCTTTCCAGGAAAGAAACACTGAAAACACAGAAGACTTCTAAGCACTTTTTGACAAAGACTTAACTATATAGCAGTAAATGTATAACTACTCTTATGCTCTCCTTTAAGGTTAATATACAGAACATCAAAACATGAGAATTTTGTGAGACTAATGAATCAGTGTTTCTCCCTCACCTCAGCTCTACACTGTACAAATAGGTCCACCCATTCTGACAAGCTTGGGCACAATCCCTGTCAGGGGCCATCTTCTCCAAGAAGTGCTGTATTAGCTACAGAGATTTCTTCCAGAGTAAAGCCTCCACAAACTGAGAAATCCAAGAACTCAAAAACTCTTGAATTTACAAGATTGCCTCCAGGGCCAAAAATATTCATCTGGAGATCAACTTCAGTCACTTGTGCTCCGGAGAGTGACTAAAATTTAATAGGGAAGATTGTAAAACCTTAAACTTGGTGTAAAAAAAAAAATCACTTCATAAGTAGATGATGACAGGATGATTAAATAGCAGTTTGTCTGAAAAAGATATTGGACAAGGGGCAGTTTTTAATTGTTGTTCTGCCATTTTTCAGTTGAGTCCAACCCTTCATATGACCCAACTTGGCAAAGATTCTGGAGTGGTTTTTTCCATTTCCTTCTTTAGCTCATTTTACAGATGATGAAACTGAGGAAAACAGTGTTAAGTGACTTGCCCAGAGTCACACAGCTAGTAAGTCTCTAAGGTCAGGTTTGAACTCAGAGGTCAGGTTTGACTCCAGGCCTGGTACTCTATCAGCTATACCACGTAGCTGCCCCAGGAGGCAGTTAATGGACTGCAAATTAAACTTGACTCAGCAGTAATATGTATGTGGCATATGAGAAAGAGACAGACAAACAGAGACAGAGAGAGAGAGATGGAGTAAGAGAGAAGGAGAGAGAGAGGGAAGGAGGGAGGAAGAGGAAGTAAGAAGGAGGGAGAGGAACAGATTTCTAGCTTCCAGGAATAAAAAGTGATAATTCTATTATATTATCTTGGTCCTTTAGTAACCGAGTTTTGTGTTCTTTTCTGGGTGGTCTAGTTTTGGAAGGACAGTGTTCAAAGTAAAGAAACTAGGGTGGTAAAAGGCCCTGAAGCTATACTATATGACAATCATTTCAAGAAACTTAAGATATGTAGCCTGGAGAAGGAAAGAAAGAGAGAGATTATTAAACCTTTTATGTTTGAACCTAGAAGACAGATCTAGGAACATTAGGGAAAAGTGGCAAAGGGACAAGTTTCAGCTTGATGACAGGAAAAACCCCAGACATCCTAACAATTAGAGTGGTTCACAAGTGGAATGTGTGCCCTCAGATGGTAGTGTATTCCCCATCATGGAATGTCTTTAAGCAGAGGTTGGATGAACCCTTGTAGGATACATTATAGTGGACAGTTCTTTACCAGGTATGAATTTAAATAGATCAGGACTTGGCAGAAGAAGGCCCAGGGGCCATTTGTGGCCCAATGTAAAAATGATTCTTAGCTCGTAGCCTATACAGAAACAAGTGGCAGGTCAGATTTAGCCTACGACTGTAGTTTGCTGATCCCTGGGCTAGGTGGTCGCCAAGATTCCTCCTAACTGTGAAATGCTATGATTTTGTAACCTAGACCTTTCCCTCTGAGTAAATTACAGTTTCTTCTGCAATGTGACTTGTCAAAGTAGAATTATTTATGTTATTTGATTGTAATTGTTAGTCCTTCATTCTTGAAATGGACCAAAATATCAGGAAGGTGACGCCATGACTTGCAAGTGAATTGGATTCAAGTGAGGGAGGACAGTGCAACGTCACCAAACTCACTTTCTCCTGAAATAAAAATATGGGTCTTCTCTATCCAAAAAAGAAAGAACCTGTCAGTCAAGAAATATTTACTACATACCTACTATGTGCCAGATTCTGTAGTAAGTGGTACAAAAAGAGGCAAAAGGCAGTTCCTGCCCTCAAGAAGTTTACAATCTAATAGGAAAACCACAAGCAAACATATAAGTATGAGCAAACTACATAGAAGATAAATAAGAAATGATTAAGAGGGGGAAGGCACGAGAATTCAGAAGGTTTGGGAAAGGCTTCATGTGTAAAGTGGGAATTTAGAAAGTGGAACTTGAAAGAAGTCAGGGAAGCCCATAGGCAGAAATGAACAAGGAGAGCATTCCAGGCTGGGGGGACAGCCGGGGAAAATGCCTGGAGCCAAAAACTAGAGCATCTTGCTCATGGAACAGCCAGGAGGCCAGAGTGGCTCATCAAAGACTACATGTCAGAGGATAAGCTGGAGACTGGAAAGGTGAGAGGGGACTAGGCTATTGAGGACTTTGAGTGCCAAACAGAGGATTCTGTTTCTGATCCTGAAGGTGACAGGGAGCTATTAAAGCTTGATGAGTAGGGGGTGACATGATTGAAACTGCTTTAGAAAAATCACTTTGGTGTTTTAATGAAGGATGAATTAGAATAGGGAAAAGACTTAAGTGAGGCAGACATACCAGCTGACAGTTACTGCAAGAGTCCAGCTGTGGGGTGATAAGGATCTGTTCCAAGGTATCAGAGGAGGAAAAAAAAAAAAACATATTCAAGATTCACTGTCCTAAACATAAGTAGATACTGTATCATCATACATAATACATACATAAACCCTAGACTTCTATTCACTATAGCCAGATTTCATGACATAATATGAACAGGATGTCACACATTTGTCACCATCTATAACTGCCCTAAAGGTCAATCAGTCAGTAAACATTTGTTAAGCTCCTAATATGTACCAGGAGCTCTACTAAATCATGAGAAACAAAGGCAAAGAACTCTCAGTTGAATGCTGGAGACAACAAACAAACTATTCATTCATTCATTCAACATTTATTCAACACCTATTGCATGCCAAGCACTTAGCCACTGCTAAGTGCTAGGGATACAAAAAGAGGTAAACGTCCTTTCCTCAAGTAACTTACAATGGAGGAGACAATAGACAGACAAGCTATTGATAGGATTGATTGGAGACAAGCAGAGGGAAGATATTAGACTTAAGATTTCTTGTAGAAGATGGGATTGTAGCTAAGACTTTGAAGGAAGCCAGGAGGAGTAGATGAGGAGGTAGAGAATTCCAGGCATAGGGGACAACCAGTGAAGATGCCTAGAGTCATCAGAGGAAATATAATGTAGGAGAAACAGTGAAGAATGGAAAAGTAGAAGGGAGAATTTCAGCAAAATGTTTTGAATGCCAGACAGAAGATATTATATTTGATTCTGGAGATAATAGGAAGCCACTGGATTTTATTGAATTGGGATGTATGATATGATCAGACCTGAAATTTGGGAAAATCAATTTAACAATTGAGTGGAGGATGGACTAGAGTAGGAATAGACTTGTAGCAAAGAGAACAACCAGAAGGCAATTGCTATAGGTATGAAGTAATGAAGGCTTGCTACTAGTGGGGGTGAGTTGGGGAAGGGTGTATATAAAAGAAATGTTATGAAAGTAAAATCCACAGGATTGGGCAGCAGATTGTATATGGGAAGTGAGAAAAAGAGTGAGGCTTTGAGGATGACACCAAAGTTTTAAGCCTGGGTGACTGGGAGGATGGGGATGCCTTTGATAGTAACAGAGAAATCAGGAAGAGGGAGATTTGGAAGAAAAGAAAACGAGTTCTGCTTTAAATACGTTGAGTTTAAGATGTCTGTGAGACATTCATTTTGAAGTATAATAGTCATTTGGAGGTGTCAGACTTGACATTAGAAGAGGGGTTAAGGGCCAGATAAGTAGATTTAAGAATCATGAGGATAGAGATGATAAATGTATTCATAGAAGCTGATGAGATCTTCAAGTGAAACAGTATAGAGAGAGAAGAGCAGAGAACAGGGCAGAGGCTTGGTGGATCCCACTACTATCATAACACACTGTAGAGAGTTTAAAAGAGTGAGAAGAAAGGAAATGGAGGTTTTGTTTGTAGATGGCCTTCTCAGGGAGTTTGGCCACAAAAGGAGGAAGCATATGGGACCATAGCTAGCAGAGATGGATGGATGTAAGTGGGGGTTCTCTGAGAAGAGGAGAAGATGTGAGGATGCTTATTAGCAGTAGGAAAGCAGCCAGTAGATAGGGAAAGGTTGAAGATCAGTGAGAGACTGGTAATGATAAATGGTGGAGATAAGATAAAATAGAAATAGCACTGCATGGAAAGGGTAAGGAGAAGGATCACTTCTTCATGGAAAACAGGATTTAAGGAACATACAGCAGCAGAGGGCATCTGGATGATGTGAGATGAGAAGGGGGGTAGAAAAGGAAGCTCTTAATGAATGGTCTTGTTTTTTCAGTGAAATATGAGGCAAGGTTCTCAGTGGAAAGGAGGGGAAGTCATTAAAGGCTGGAAGCAGGATGAAAAGGTTTGGCAAATCTGCTGTGGTGAGCGGGATAGTGAATCACTTAGAGAGACACAAAATGATTGCCTTGCCACATTGAATGCCCAATTGGAATTGTGAAACATGAATTTCTAGTGGATCCATTTAGTAGGTTTTTGTGATTTTCTCTAGCTTCAGGTGAAGGCAGTTGGTAGTGATCCAAAGCTTAGACGTGGCCAAGCAAGACTGGCAATAGTGTAAGGGAACAAGGGATTTGAGAGAAGAGGACCTTGTAGAACATGGGGTAAAGGTACCTCATTTGCATAATGGGTACACCAGATGTGTTCTTTCTCAATTATTTTTGAGAGCCCACAAATCTCAATGGCCTTTCCAATTCACTTCTATTTTTTTCTGAAGTTAGAATATTACTAGAATTAGATCTTTCCTAACATGTTTTCTTTTTTAATGCACAGAGAGAAGGAAGGCTACGAGGAAAGAGTGAACTAGGAATGAGGAACTGTGGGAGGTGATAAGTACCTCATACAGTGTTCACAGAGGGAGCTAGGGTGCTCAATAAGTATTATTGACTGCCTATTAAGGAGAGGAAAAAGAGGCTGCAGGGCGATGGTGTAGGAGGAGGGAGGAGGTTTTGCTAATAAGCTTCATGGCAGGGGCTCCACGGAATAGCTATTTAAATGTGCCAGAGCCCCAGTCTCTACAGCCCCCTCAGAAATTCCCTAAGGTCCCAATTCGAGAAGCATCATCAAAACAAAACTTATTTTCCTTTGTGTCAAAGGAGGATAAAAATCAATCATCACATACAAACAATTTCTGTTCCACTCAGGTAATTATTATGTCCCTAAAAGGGGAGAGAAATGACCTATAGGAATGGCTTTATAGCCCAGTATCCATTTGGGAAAGGTATCTCCTTGAGTTCAATCTTGACAAGATCAGAGTCTCAGTGCCACAGCAGAAAGCAACTAGAAGGACTTTCCATTGCTGTCTCTGAGTCCACCTGCTTTCTGGTTTCTGATGGCAGCACACCCCCTAAATTCTTGCTCAATCATCAGCATGCATAGCCTTACCAGTCAGTCAAGCAAGCAACATTTATTAAGTGCCTATGTATCGTGCATGCTGCATGTGTGTATGTATGTATATAATTCAGACTATTCATTGGAAGGTCAAATACTAAAGCTGAGGCTTAAACACTTTGGCTACGTGATGAGAAGACAGGATTCCTTGGAAAAGACCCTGATTTGGGGAAAGATTTAAGACAAAGGGAAGAGGTAATGGCAAAGGATGAGATGGATAGATATTGTCAGGGAAACAAAGAACATGAGCTTGGATTAGACTCGAGACAGTAGAGGACAGAGAGGTCTGGCGTGCTATGGTTCATGGGGTCACAAAGAGTCAGACACAACTGAACAACAACAACAGCATACAACAAGGCAATTTGGGGAGGATATACGCTAACAGCTGAGGGGATCAGGGAAGTCTCCATAGAGAAGATGGGCGTGTGAGCTGAAACTTGAAGGAAACTAGGGAGTCTACAGATGTGAAGGAGATAATGAACTATATACTAGGAATGAGGAACAGCTATTCCAAAGACATAAAGCCCAGAGATGAATTACCATTTATGTAGAATAATAAGAAAAGTTTGGCTGGCTTCTCATATGTGTGAAGGAGACTAACAAGTCATAATTCTGAAAAGTTATCCTAGGATCAGACAATCAGAGATTTAGAGCTAGAAGGAGACAAGCCTACTCCACCCACCTTTACTTTACAGATGAAGAAACTGAGGCACAGGGAGGATAAATGACTTGTCTATGGTCACTTTTCTGGGAAGTGTGTAATTGCTAGTAATTTCTTTCCTGGTTTTACTGACTGCAAGTTGTCGAGTGCTCTATCTATGAAATGAAGTAACTTCTTAACCTGTGTTGGAACTATGTTGTGAAGGTGTTTAAATACAAAACAGGGGAGTTTATATTTCATCTGAGGGGTAATAGAGAGCCCATGAACCTTGTTGGTGTGGGGAAAGACATGGTGGGACCTGTGCTTTAGAAAATCTCTTTAGCGACTAAGTAAATAAGGGATTATAACAGGGAGGAACTTGAGGCAAAGAGATTAGTTAGGAGTCTACAACAATAGTCTAGGGAAGAGGTGATGAGGGACAGAAACTGATTAGTGGCTATGTAACCAACAGTAGAGCCTTTTGCTCCCAAAGTATATATTACTATCTTCTTGACTAATAAAAAGAAGGTGGCACTAGGTGCTTTTAAGTTGATGAAAAAAAAAATATACGTGTGTGCATGTATGTGTGTGCGTATGCATGTGCATGTTTGAAGGCAGCCTGGGTTAAGCGACTTGTCCAGTGTCACAGCTAGTGTCTGAGATAGGATTTGAACTCACGTCCTCCTGACTCCAGAGTCAGCGTTCTATTACTGCACCACTTAGCTACTCCTGTTGAAAATATTCTTAATCCATTGGAGTGACACGCATATATAATATGACTAGTGGGTTTTTGTTTTGTTCACCAACAGTAAATTCTTGTAGGTTTCGAACATTCTTTCACTGACTAAATTGGGAGATATCAAGTACCATTTTCAGTATGAGTATAATTTTGGATATATTGATGTTAAGATGTCTACAAGACATCCAGTGAGAGTAGTGAAATTGAATTGTCTGAGAGTCAATAGGCAATTATTAGGCCCTTGCTATGTGCAGGCATTGTGCTAAGAACTAGGTATATAAGGAAAGGTAAAAGACCATCTCTGCCTTTGGAAAACTTAGAATCTAATGGGGAAGACAACATGTAAACAACTTTGAACAAACTAGAGAGATATACTAGACAAATTGGGAGTAATCTCATAGGCAAGGGGTCTGGCATTAAGGGAGATGAGGATAGCCTTCTTGTAGAAGGATAGGACATTAGCTAAGAGGAAAAGAAGAGAAGAAAAGATCTGGGACAGATATTATTGGGAATGAAATATATATTCAAGATAGGCATGGCTGAGGTGAAGGCTGAGTCTGGAGGCCTATGGAGGCACAACTGGTAAAATGAATACGAGAAAACAAGGAGGAATCTAGGGACAAGATTACACCCGTATTATGCTGTTAGCAAGAATTAGATTGGGCATGAAAGCCAGGAAGTCAAAAGAAAAGAAAGCCGTAGTTAGAGAGCACAATTTCGGATTACTGGATGTAAGCAATGGTGAGGTCTAATGTGTGACCTTGCTTTTGTGTGGCTGAAGTAGCAAAAAATGGAAAAGAAAGTAAGTAAAGCTGGGTTTAGGAAAATGAGAATTCAGGTAGTTAGCAAGATCATAAATACGAATATTGAAGTCCTAAGGAATGGAGGTATAGGGGTAGAGAAAGATCTGAGTTGTCTACTAAAATCACTAAAAACATTTGTGAGTCACTCGAGCCAATAGACAACACCAATAAGGACTGGGCTAGGATGTTACACAAATCTTTGTGTGGACCTCAAAAGATGAAAACACTCATTTTTCTTAAAATTTGAATTCAGTTTCTTGTTGTGGAATGGTTTGGAAATAGCAGTGGGACATCCTGCCTCTGTGTAATTGAGAGGAATAGAAGAGGTACTATCCCAACTATATCGTCTCAAAGAGAGACCCAGATTTCCATTAAAATAAGGAAGTAGAAGTAGTGCTAATCAATGATGATTTGCTAATAATTAATTAGGGTGTCCCCATGGTATAGTGAAATGGGATCAGAGCTGAATAAGCTGGTTAAGGAGTGGGCTTGTAGAGGAATGGGACTAGTCAGGATAAGGATATAGGTGTTATTTATTATATATGTTTGGTTTATATATTAGAATTAACAATATTATTATACCTAAGACCTCAAAGAAAGCACTTTAAGAACCAGGAAAATTGGCTCCTTTATAACATCTTCAATTCATTGCCACAGTTTTGACCAATAAATTGTCCCATTTCAGTTCTGATTTCTATGCAAATCCAATAGGGATAGGCACCAACGAGTTAATTTTTGGCTTTCAACTATATTTGATTTTAATTCACTCCTTCACAGATGCACCAGATTACTGTATAGACCTTGCATCACTTATTTTTTTTTTTTAATGACAATTAAAACAAGTTTCATTAGCTCTCTCTAAGGAGGGTGGCTCAGAAACAATTCCCTTATTTGAACAGGTCAAAGATGAGGTTGACGAGTAAAATGTTGCTGTCAATGTTTTAGAAAGGAAAACAGTTTCTAGTGAATTAGTCACATTTTTACCTTCTCCACCTCTGTTCTTCTGCTTAATTTGACTTAATGTCTTGAATATGCAACACTATGTAAATTTTATCACATTCAGCATCATTTTCATTCCAAAGTGAATTCCACTAAAGTTGTCTCACTAACATTAAAGAATAAATAAAAAATGGTTGGAGGTGGTACCTTAGGGGTATGTGAGATTTGGATAAAGGTTTAGAAGGAGAGATATTTCCATTCTGTCTGAGCTGTTTTTTGGTTTTATTTTTTAAGGTAATGACAAGACCTAAGGCACTCAATTTTATTCTTGATCATCACTTATAGAAGGAAAGAGAAAAAAATAAAATTCCATAATGAGGCAGGCATTGAAGTTGATGATTTTATAATTAGCTTGATAACTTTTTCCTTCACTTTGATGCACCAGAAAGTTGATCAAACATCATCTTCTTCCAAAGCATTTTTAAAATCATAATAAAAAATTTTCAAATATGTCAATGATGGTTTCTTATTTTATCATTTAGTTTCTCATTAATCCATGCCTGAGGAAATCAAATATAGTCCTTCTTTGAAATCTAATATTCTCTTTGAAAGCGTAATCATTTAGGACTACAGTCAGTGCCCAAAATTGGTCCTGGAATAACGTAATTAGAAAAAGAAGAAGTTAGGATAATTTCAAGTTGATTTTTCTGATTATTATTATTAAAACTGTTTTGGGGTTTTTTTAAACCAGATTATCATGAATCCTATAGTCCAGATCTAAAAGTTTTAATCCTTGCTAACTCCTACTATACTTATTCAGTCATTAATCCTAAAACTGTCCACTCTCACTATTTCTTTGTTGTTGTTTTTGGAGGCAATTGGGAGTAAGTAACTTTCCCAGGCTCAAACAGCTGGTAAGTGTCTAAGGCCAGATTTGAACTCAGGTCCTCCTGATTCCAGGGCTACTGCTCTATCCATTGTGTTAACCTGAGCTGTGTAATAAATACATAGTACTTTTATCATCTCCATTTTACAGACAGGGAAACACAGAGGTCAAGTTACTTCTCCAAGTTCACACAGATAGTGTTTATGGGAATTCATG
>JAQQSV010002062.1:19204-36704 GCA_028646515.1 Pseudochirops corinnae
CCAGTTGGGTGTAGTCGATAATAATAATAATAATTGCATATATAGATAGAAAGATAGATACACATTCATAACATTTGATTATGGAACTCCAGATTCCAGGTTCTTTCTCCTCCTCCCTCACCACCCATGCCCACTGGAATTGTCTCTACTTGTTAGAGGCAGCTTGGCAGTACAGTGGATACAGTACTCTTTGTGAAGACATGAATTCCCATAAACACTATCTGTGTGAACTTGGAGAAGTAACTTGACCTCTGTGTTTCCCTGTCTGTAAAATGGAGATGATAAAAGTACTATGTATTTATTACACAGCTCAGGTTAACACAATGGATAGAGCAGTAGCCCTGGAATCAGGAGGACCTGAGTTCAAATCTGGCCTTAGACACTTACCAGCTGTTTGAGCCTGGGAAAGTTACTTACTCCCAATTGCCTCCAAAAACAACAACAAAGAAATAGTGAGAGTGGACAGTTTTAGGATTAATGACTGAATAAGTATAGTAGGAGTTAGCAAGGATTAAAACT
Source organism: Pseudochirops corinnae (assembly GCA_028646515.1). Lineage (NCBI taxonomy): Eukaryota > Metazoa > Chordata > Mammalia > Diprotodontia > Pseudocheiridae > Pseudochirops > Pseudochirops corinnae. The sequence goes on from JAQQSV010002062.1 coordinate 19,724, forward strand.
TTTAGATCTGGACTATAGGATTCATGATAATCTGGTTTAAAAAAACCCCAAAACAGTTTTAATAATAATAATCAGAAAAATCAACTTGAAATTATCCTAACTTCTTCTTTTTCTAATTACGTTATTCCAGGACCAATTTTGGGCACTGACTGTAGTCCTAAATGATTACGCTTTCAAAGAGAATATTAGATTTCAAAGAAGGACTATATTTGATTTCCTCAGGCATGGATTAATGAGAAACTAAATGATAAAATAAGAAACCATCATTGACATATTTGAAAATTTTTTATTATGATTTTAAAAATGCTTTGGAAGAAGATGATGTTTGATCAACTTTCTGGTGCATCAAAGTGAAGGAAAAAGTTATCAAGCTAATTATAAAATCATCAACTTCAATGCCTGCCTCATTATGGAATTTTATTTTTTTCTCTTTCCTTCTATAAGTGATGATCAAGAATAAAATTGAGTGCCTTAGGTCTTGTCATTACCTTAAAAAATAAAACCAAAAAACAGCTCAGACAGAATGGAAATATCTCTCCTTCTAAACCTTTATCCAAATCTCACATACCCCTAAGGTACCACCTCCAACCATTTTTTATTTATTCTTTAATGTTAGTGAGACAACTTTAGTGGAATTCACTTTGGAATGAAAATGATGCTGAATGTGATAAAATTTACATAGTGTTGCATATTCAAGACATTAAGTCAAATTAAGCAGAAGAACAGAGGTGGAGAAGGTAAAAATGTGACTAATTCACTAGAAACTGTTTTCCTTTCTAAAACATTGACAGCAACATTTTACTCGTCAACCTCATCTTTGACCTGTTCAAATAAGGGAATTGTTTCTGAGCCACCCTCCTTAGAGAGAGCTAATGAAACTTGTTTTAATTGTCATTAAAAAAAAAAAATAAGTGATGCAAGGTCTATACAGTAATCTGGTGCATCTGTGAAGGAGTGAATTAAAATCAAATATAGTTGAAAGCCAAAAATTAACTCGTTGGTGCCTATCCCTATTGGATTTGCATAGAAATCAGAACTGAAATGGGACAATTTATTGGTCAAAACTGTGGCAATGAATTGAAGATGTTATAAAGGAGCCAATTTTCCTGGTTCTTAAAGTGCTTTCTTTGAGGTCTTAGGTATAATAATATTGTTAATTCTAATATATAAACCAAACATATATAATAAATAACACCTATATCCTTATCCTGACTAGTCCCATTCCTCTACAAGCCCACTCCTTAACCAGCTTATTCAGCTCTGATCCCATTTCACTATACCATGGGGACACCCTAATTAATTATTAGCAAATCATCATTGATTAGCACTACTTCTACTTCCTTATTTTAATGGAAATCTGGGTCTCTCTTTGAGACGATATAGTTGGGATAGTACCTCTTCTATTCCTCTCAATTACACAGAGGCAGGATGTCCCACTGCTATTTCCAAACCATTCCACAACAAGAAACTGAATTCAAATTTTAAGAAAAATGAGTGTTTTCATCTTTTGAGGTCCACACAAAGATTTGTGTAACATCCTAGCCCAGTCCTTATTGGTGTTGTCTATTGGCTCGAGTGACTCACAAATGTTTTTAGTGATTTTAGTAGACAACTCAGATCTTTCTCTACCCCTATACCTCCATTCCTTAGGACTTCAATATTCGTATTTATGATCTTGCTAACTACCTGAATTCTCATTTTCCTAAACCCAGCTTTACTTACTTTCTTTTCCATTTTTTGCTACTTCAGCCACACAAAAGCAAGGTCACACATTAGACCTCACCATTGCTTACATCCAGTAATCCGAAATTGTGCTCTCTAACTACGGCTTTCTTTTCTTTTGACTTCCTGGCTTTCATGCCCAATCTAATTCTTGCTAACAGCATAATACGGGTGTAATCTTGTCCCTAGATTCCTCCTTGTTTTCTCGTATTCATTTTACCAGTTGTGCCTCCATAGGCCTCCAGACTCAGCCTTCACCTCAGCCATGCCTATCTTGAATATATATTTCATTCCCAATAATATCTGTCCCAGATCTTTTCTTCTCTTCTTTTCCTCTTAGCTAATGTCCTATCCTTCTACAAGAAGGCTATCCTCATCTCCCTTAATGCCAGACCCCTTGCCTATGAGATTACTCCCAATTTGTCTAGTATATCTCTCTAGTTTGTTCAAAGTTGTTTACATGTTGTCTTCCCCATTAGATTCTAAGTTTTCCAAAGGCAGAGATGGTCTTTTACCTTTCCTTATATACCTAGTTCTTAGCACAATGCCTGCACATAGCAAGGGCCTAATAATTGCCTATTGACTCTCAGACAATTCAATTTCACTACTCTCACTGGATGTCTTGTAGACATCTTAACATCAATATATCCAAAATTATACTCATACTGAAAATGGTACTTGATATCTCCCAATTTAGTCAGTGAAAGAATGTTCGAAACCTACAAGAATTTACTGTTGGTGAACAAAACAAAAACCCACTAGTCATATTATATATGCGTGTCACTCCAATGGATTAAGAATATTTTCAACAGGAGTAGCTAAGTGGTGCAGTAATAGAACGCTGACTCTGGAGTCAGGAGGACGTGAGTTCAAATCCTATCTCAGACACTAGCTGTGACACTGGACAAGTCGCTTAACCCAGGCTGCCTTCAAACATGCACATGCATACGCACACACATACATGCACACACGTATATTTTTTTTTTCATCAACTTAAAAGCACCTAGTGCCACCTTCTTTTTATTAGTCAAGAAGATAGTAATATATACTTTGGGAGCAAAAGGCTCTACTGTTGGTTACATAGCCACTAATCAGTTTCTGTCCCTCATCACCTCTTCCCTAGACTATTGTTGTAGACTCCTAACTAATCTCTTTGCCTCAAGTTCCTCCCTGTTATAATCCCTTATTTACTTAGTCGCTAAAGAGATTTTCTAAAGCACAGGTCCCACCATGTCTTTCCCCACACCAACAAGGTTCATGGGCTCTCTATTACCCCTCAGATGAAATATAAACTCCCCTGTTTTGTATTTAAACACCTTCACAACATAGTTCCAACACAGGTTAAGAAGTTACTTCATTTCATAGATAGAGCACTCGACAACTTGCAGTCAGTAAAACCAGGAAAGAAATTACTAGCAATTACACACTTCCCAGAAAAGTGACCATAGACAAGTCATTTATCCTCCCTGTGCCTCAGTTTCTTCATCTGTAAAGTAAAGGTGGGTGGAGTAGGCTTGTCTCCTTCTAGCTCTAAATCTCTGATTGTCTGATCCTAGGATAACTTTTCAGAATTATGACTTGTTAGTCTCCTTCACACATATGAGAAGCCAGCCAAACTTTTCTTATTATTCTACATAAATGGTAATTCATCTCTGGGCTTTATGTCTTTGGAATAGCTGTTCCTCATTCCTAGTATATAGTTCATTATCTCCTTCACATCTGTAGACTCCCTAGTTTCCTTCAAGTTTCAGCTCACACGCCCATCTTCTCTATGGAGACTTCCCTGATCCCCTCAGCTGTTAGCGTATATCCTCCCCAAATTGCCTTGTTGTATGCTGTTGTTGTTGTTCAGTTGTGTCTGACTCTTTGTGACCCCATGAACCATAGCACGCCAGACCTCTCTGTCCTCTACTGTCTCGAGTCTAATCCAAGCTCATGTTCTTTGTTTCCCTGACAATATCTATCCATCTCATCCTTTGCCATTACCTCTTCCCTTTGTCTTAAATCTTTCCCCAAATCAGGGTCTTTTCCAAGGAATCCTGTCTTCTCATCACGTAGCCAAAGTGTTTAAGCCTCAGCTTTAGTATTTGACCTTCCAATGAATAGTCTGAATTATATACATACATACACACATGCAGCATGCACGATACATAGGCACTTAATAAATGTTGCTTGCTTGACTGACTGGTAAGGCTATGCATGCTGATGATTGAGCAAGAATTTAGGGGGTGTGCTGCCATCAGAAACCAGAAAGCAGGTGGACTCAGAGACAGCAATGGAAAGTCCTTCTAGTTGCTTTCTGCTGTGGCACTGAGACTCTGATCTTGTCAAGATTGAACTCAAGGAGATACCTTTCCCAAATGGATACTGGGCTATAAAGCCATTCCTATAGGTCATTTCTCTCCCCTTTTAGGGACATAATAATTACCTGAGTGGAACAGAAATTGTTTGTATGTGATGATTGATTTTTATCCTCCTTTGACACAAAGGAAAATAAGTTTTGTTTTGATGATGCTTCTCGAATTGGGACCTTAGGGAATTTCTGAGGGGGCTGTAGAGACTGGGGCTCTGGCACATTTAAATAGCTATTCCGTGGAGCCCCTGCCATGAAGCTTATTAGCAAAACCTCCTCCCTCCTCCTACACCATCGCCCTGCAGCCTCTTTTTCCTCTCCTTAATAGGCAGTCAATAATACTTATTGAGCACCCTAGCTCCCTCTGTGAACACTGTATGAGGTACTTATCACCTCCCACAGTTCCTCATTCCTAGTTCACTCTTTCCTCGTAGCCTTCCTTCTCTCTGTGCATTAAAAAAGAAAACATGTTAGGAAAGATCTAATTCTAGTAATATTCTAACTTCAGAAAAAAATAGAAGTGAATTGGAAAGGCCATTGAGATTTGTGGGCTCTCAAAAATAATTGAGAAAGAACACATCTGGTGTACCCATTATGCAAATGAGGTACCTTTACCCCATGTTCTACAAGGTCCTCTTCTCTCAAATCCCTTGTTCCCTTACACTATTGCCAGTCTTGCTTGGCCACGTCTAAGCTTTGGATCACTACCAACTGCCTTCACCTGAAGCTAGAGAAAATCACAAAAACCTACTAAATGGATCCACTAGAAATTCATGTTTCACAATTCCAATTGGGCATTCAATGTGGCAAGGCAATCATTTTGTGTCTCTCTAAGTGATTCACTATCCCGCTCACCACAGCAGATTTGCCAAACCTTTTCATCCTGCTTCCAGCCTTTAATGACTTCCCCTCCTTTCCACTGAGAACCTTGCCTCATATTTCACTGAAAAAACAAGACCATTCATTAAGAGCTTCCTTTTCTACCCCCCTTCTCATCTCACATCATCCAGATGCCCTCTGCTGCTGTATGTTCCTTAAATCCTGTTTTCCATGAAGAAGTGATCCTTCTCCTTACCCTTTCCATGCAGTGCTATTTCTATTTTATCTTATCTCCACCATTTATCATTACCAGTCTCTCACTGATCTTCAACCTTTCCCTATCTACTGGCTGCTTTCCTACTGCTAATAAGCATCCTCACATCTTCTCCTCTTCTCAGAGAACCCCCACTTACATCCATCCATCTCTGCTAGCTATGGTCCCATATGCTTCCTCCTTTTGTGGCCAAACTCCCTGAGAAGGCCATCTACAAACAAAACCTCCATTTCCTTTCTTCTCACTCTTTTAAACTCTCTACAGTGTGTTATGATAGTAGTGGGATCCACCAAGCCTCTGCCCTGTTCTCTGCTCTTCTCTCTCTATACTGTTTCACTTGAAGATCTCATCAGCTTCTATGAATACATTTATCATCTCTATCCTCATGATTCTTAAATCTACTTATCTGGCCCTTAACCCCTCTTCTAATGTCAAGTCTGACACCTCCAAATGACTATTATACTTCAAAATGAATGTCTCACAGACATCTTAAACTCAACGTATTTAAAGCAGAACTCGTTTTCTTTTCTTCCAAATCTCCCTCTTCCTGATTTCTCTGTTACTATCAAAGGCATCCCCATCCTCCCAGTCACCCAGGCTTAAAACTTTGGTGTCATCCTCAAAGCCTCACTCTTTTTCTCACTTCCCATATACAATCTGCTGCCCAATCCTGTGGATTTTACTTTCATAACATTTCTTTTATATACACCCTTCCCCAACTCACCCCCACTAGTAGCAAGCCTTCATTACTTCATACCTATAGCAATTGCCTTCTGGTTGTTCTCTTTGCTACAAGTCTATTCCTACTCTAGTCCATCCTCCACTCAATTGTTAAATTGATTTTCCCAAATTTCAGGTCTGATCATATCATACATCCCAATTCAATAAAATCCAGTGGCTTCCTATTATCTCCAGAATCAAATATAATATCTTCTGTCTGGCATTCAAAACATTTTGCTGAAATTCTCCCTTCTACTTTTCCATTCTTCACTGTTTCTCCTACATTATATTTCCTCTGATGACTCTAGGCATCTTCACTGGTTGTCCCCTATGCCTGGAATTCTCTACCTCCTCATCTACTCCTCCTGGCTTCCTTCAAAGTCTTAGCTACAATCCCATCTTCTACAAGAAATCTTAAGTCTAATATCTTCCCTCTGCTTGTCTCCAATCAATCCTATCAATAGCTTGTCTGTCTATTGTCTCCTCCATTGTAAGTTACTTGAGGAAAGGACGTTTACCTCTTTTTGTATCCCTAGCACTTAGCAGTGGCTAAGTGCTTGGCATGCAATAGGTGTTGAATAAATGTTGAATGAATGAATGAATAGTTTGTTTGTTGTCTCCAGCATTCAACTGAGAGTTCTTTGCCTTTGTTTCTCATGATTTAGTAGAGCTCCTGGTACATATTAGGAGCTTAACAAATGTTTACTGACTGATTGACCTTTAGGGCAGTTATAGATGGTGACAAATGTGTGACATCCTGTTCATATTATGTCATGAAATCTGGCTATAGTGAATAGAAGTCTAGGGTTTATGTATGTATTATGTATGATGATACAGTATCTACTTATGTTTAGGACAGTGAATCTTGAATATGTTTTTTTTTTTTTCCTCCTCTGATACCTTGGAACAGATCCTTATCACCCCACAGCTGGACTCTTGCAGTAACTGTCAGCTGGTATGTCTGCCTCACTTAAGTCTTTTCCCTATTCTAATTCATCCTTCATTAAAACACCAAAGTGATTTTTCTAAAGCAGTTTCAATCATGTCACCCCCTACTCATCAAGCTTTAATAGCTCCCTGTCACCTTCAGGATCAGAAACAGAATCCTCTGTTTGGCACTCAAAGTCCTCAATAGCCTAGTCCCCTCTCACCTTTCCAGTCTCCAGCTTATCCTCTGACATGTAGTCTTTGATGAGCCACTCTGGCCTCCTGGCTGTTCCATGAGCAAGATGCTCTAGTTTTTGGCTCCAGGCATTTTCCCCGGCTGTCCCCCCAGCCTGGAATGCTCTCCTTGTTCATTTCTGCCTATGGGCTTCCCTGACTTCTTTCAAGTTCCACTTTCTAAATTCCCACTTTACACATGAAGCCTTTCCCAAACCTTCTGAATTCTCGTGCCTTCCCCCTCTTAATCATTTCTTATTTATCTTCTATGTAGTTTGCTCATACTTATATGTTTGCTTGTGGTTTTCCTATTAGATTGTAAACTTCTTGAGGGCAGGAACTGCCTTTTGCCTCTTTTTGTACCACTTACTACAGAATCTGGCACATAGTAGGTATGTAGTAAATATTTCTTGACTGACAGGTTCTTTCTTTTTTGGATAGAGAAGACCCATATTTTTATTTCAGGAGAAAGTGAGTTTGGTGACGTTGCACTGTCCTCCCTCACTTGAATCCAATTCACTTGCAAGTCATGGCGTCACCTTCCTGATATTTTGGTCCATTTCAAGAATGAAGGACTAACAATTACAATCAAATAACATAAATAATTCTACTTTGACAAGTCACATTGCAGAAGAAACTGTAATTTACTCAGAGGGAAAGGTCTAGGTTACAAAATCATAGCATTTCACAGTTAGGAGGAATCTTGGCGACCACCTAGCCCAGGGATCAGCAAACTACAGTCGTAGGCTAAATCTGACCTGCCACTTGTTTCTGTATAGGCTACGAGCTAAGAATCATTTTTACATTGGGCCACAAATGGCCCCTGGGCCTTCTTCTGCCAAGTCCTGATCTATTTAAATTCATACCTGGTAAAGAACTGTCCACTATAATGTATCCTACAAGGGTTCATCCAACCTCTGCTTAAAGACATTCCATGATGGGGAATACACTACCATCTGAGGGCACACATTCCACTTGTGAACCACTCTAATTGTTAGGATGTCTGGGGTTTTTCCTGTCATCAAGCTGAAACTTGTCCCTTTGCCACTTTTCCCTAATGTTCCTAGATCTGTCTTCTAGGTTCAAACATAAAAGGTTTAATAATCTCTCTCTTTCTTTCCTTCTCCAGGCTACATATCTTAAGTTTCTTGAAATGATTGTCATATAGTATAGCTTCAGGGCCTTTTACCACCCTAGTTTCTTTACTTTGAACACTGTCCTTCCAAAACTAGACCACCCAGAAAAGAACACAAAACTCGGTTACTAAAGGACCAAGATAATATAATAGAATTATCACTTTTTATTCCTGGAAGCTAGAAATCTGTTCCTCTCCCTCCTTCTTACTTCCTCTTCCTCCCTCCTTCCCTCTCTCTCTCCTTCTCTCTTACTCCATCTCTCTCTCTCTGTCTCTGTTTGTCTGTCTCTTTCTCATATGCCACATACATATTACTGCTGAGTCAAGTTTAATTTGCAGTCCATTAACTGCCTCCTGGGGCAGCTACGTGGTATAGCTGATAGAGTACCAGGCCTGGAGTCAAACCTGACCTCTGAGTTCAAACCTGACCTTAGAGACTTACTAGCTGTGTGACTCTGGGCAAGTCACTTAACACTGTTTTCCTCAGTTTCATCATCTGTAAAATGAGCTAAAGAAGGAAATGGAAAAAACCACTCCAGAATCTTTGCCAAGTTGGGTCATATGAAGGGTTGGACTCAACTGAAAAATGGCAGAACAACAATTAAAAACTGCCCCTTGTCCAATATCTTTTTCAGACAAACTGCTATTTAATCATCCTGTCATCATCTACTTATGAAGTGATTTTTTTTTTTACACCAAGTTTAAGGTTTTACAATCTTCCCTATTAAATTTTAGTCACTCTCCGGAGCACAAGTGACTGAAGTTGATCTCCAGATGAATATTTTTGGCCCTGGAGGCAATCTTGTAAATTCAAGAGTTTTTGAGTTCTTGGATTTCTCAGTTTGTGGAGGCTTTACTCTGGAAGAAATCTCTGTAGCTAATACAGCACTTCTTGGAGAAGATGGCCCCTGACAGGGATTGTGCCCAAGCTTGTCAGAATGGGTGGACCTATTTGTACAGTGTAGAGCTGAGGTGAGGGAGAAACACTGATTCATTAGTCTCACAAAATTCTCATGTTTTGATGTTCTGTATATTAACCTTAAAGGAGAGCATAAGAGTAGTTATACATTTACTGCTATATAGTTAAGTCTTTGTCAAAAAGTGCTTAGAAGTCTTCTGTGTTTTCAGTGTTTCTTTCCTGGAAAGAAAATTAGTATCTAATTGTTCTACTTCATATACTGGGCACCTTTTGACTCTCCCTTTTGGGGATGCCTTAGAAATGGGTCAACCTTAAGCTTTAAGTAATTTTTCTCTAGAGCTTCAGGATGGGTGTGTGAATAGTCAGAGATTTTTTTTGGGGGGGGGGGTGGGGCTGGGATGGAACTTGACTCCTCTTCTGAGTGGGTCCAGAGCTGAGAGGCAACCTTTTTTGGGAGGAGGGTGGCTCTCAAATGCCTTCTGGGCCCAGCAATGGTTACATTGTTATGTTATGATCCTTTGAGATCTACTCTCCTTAAATCTAGGTTGCATTTCAGAATCCACCAGCCTCATTCTCTTACTTTATCAGAAATTGTAGGAGGTAATTTTGTAGCAAAGTTCCCATCATTTCACTTAAGCATTCTATTCTTCCCTATTAGGGAGAATCAAGTCTAGAATAGAATTTTCCCTCTTTGGGAAAATCCTCCCCTTTTGGAGAGGGGCAGTTATCATTAGGGCAAGTAACAAAGTCATTAGTTGCTCTGCTTTTTGGCAGAGAGAGAACTCCAGCAGATGCCTAGCTAACTGAAGGTCCCCATTACTACCATATTATGCCAGGTTTATGATCAGATACCTCATCAATTTCATCTTGCTGCGTAGGTAGTCTCTAGTAAATTCTGATAACACAATTGCTTCTGCTCTTCTTTCTTAGGTTCATGGATTTCCTCACAGGAATATATTTTCTTAAGATACGATGTTATTATATTCCTCTCCACTCTCCCCATCCCTCACTCCCAGTCCTGCCTTTACTTAACCTCATTATTTTTGAACAAGGTACATCCATCCAGAGCCATATTACAGTCATGAGTCTCATTCCACCAAATATTAGTGATTGCTCTGGGGCCAAATTTGCCTCCTTGTGTTTGGATATCTACTCTAGTTCACTTGGATGCTTTGGACTTGTGTGTATGTGGACATTTGAAGCCAACAGCTTTTCTAATGACTCCTCTCTTGTAGTCCATCTTCTTTGAGCATCTCAACTTCTATTCTTCTCTCTAGATTCATAGCTCTTTCATGTAGTGTTCTAAAATTAGCATTTTGGGGAAGGATCTGGATCTGTGATTTCTGTGGTCTAGAGAACTCCAGAGGAGAATCCTTTTTCACCAATAAGATAAGCAATACCTCTAAAACTCAGTTAGTTAGTTAGACATCGAGTGGTTAGTACTTTATTCAGGGTCATACAACTAGTATATGTCAAAGGGAGGACTTAAACATGGCTCTTCTTTTTTATGTTTTACTTATTTTATTTTTAATTTATGGGATAAAACATGGATTTTCTTGGTATGAAGGCTGTTCCTGTATCCATCATGTAACATTGCTTCTCTTCCTCCCATCCAGTAAGTACATAATAAGCATTTGTCATTTGGATTGGCAGGTAACCACTGTTGAGTTACTTAATAATTATTTAATAATAATTAATTAAATAATAATTATTAACCATGAATGGTAAAAACTATGACTTCTAATTCAAGGGAAAAGAGAATATTTACATGTGGATAACAGAAGATTGGTTAGCTATGGAGTTAATTGTTTTACCTCTGTGTATCTAACAGGGATAGGGAACTCCCAGATATGGTGTCGGGCCTGGAGTCAAGAAGACCTGAACTCAAATCTAGTATCAGAGACTTACTAACTGTGTGACTGTGTACAAGTCACTTAAGCTCTGTTTGCCTCAGTTTCCTTATCTGTAAAAATAGGGATAATGATAATATCTATCTCCCAGGGTTGTTGTGAGGATCAGGTGAGATAATAATAAAAAAAGCACTTATAACAGTGTCTGGCATGTAGTAAACACTATAGAACAGTTATGTCAGTTTTTCTATTATGAAACTGCTCTCCTCTGCAATTTAACCATCCTTTTAATTCAGAATTTTTCCAGGAAAATTCACCACGCTGCTTTTCTAGCATCCAAAGGGCTAAAACTCTCCAGGGAGATTCATTTCTGAAGAGACAAGAAACTTTCAAGAATGAAATCTGAATATGCCAAAAGAAATAATTCCAATGAGGTTTGTGGTACTGAGTAGTTGTAGTACCAAGTATCTGAGTAAATCAGGACCTGAGGAGATGAAGCTGGGATCACATGTACTATGTTTCTGATGGGGGACCTCGGCCTCATCTCTCTGGCTTTGAGATTAACTCTCTATTCCCAATGTCACATTGCTGTGTGACCAATAAGATGTCAAAGACATGTCCTTCCTAGTATGTGTTATGGGCTGAGATCTTTTATCTCTTTTCTTTTAGCCATTTGAACTAAGCTTGAGTCAAACATCAACACATGTAAATACTGTGAATCCAAAGTCAGCTAAAAGCTCAGAGGCAACACAATATGGTGATGAAACAACTGACTTTTCCCCGGTTTCCTCCTTTGCTGAGCCTTCTTGATAAAGGTCAGATCTTTATTCCAGTTTAAACCAGGGTCCACTTGGCTTCTTATGCACATGTATTCAATAAGGAATTCAAGGGCATTTACATGTCTTTTAGGGGAAAAAAATACTATAATAGAAGAGAAAAAAAGCCCTTAAATTGTTAAGAGTCCAGGAAAACTAAGACTGTTCCTCATTATTCAATGAATATCTAATTGTCTGAAGATATTTTATTTACTTTGATTTCTTATGTAATGAAAATTTCTTAATTTCAACTTAAAGGTACCAAGACAAAGTGCTAGAATAGGAGTCAAGAAGATCATACAGATACTGAGTGAGAAGAGATCTCAATGGCCATCATTTTACAATGGGGGAAACTGAGCCTGCAAAAGGTTATGTGATTTGCTTGTGATCACAAAGGTAGGAAGTGAGAGAGGAAGGATTAGAACTCAGGTCCTCTGACTCTTAAGTGCTTAGCCAGTTTTGTAATCCAGGGAAAATCATTTATTTTCTCACAGCATCAGTTTCCTCAATGGGAATATAAGAAGATTGGACTCAATGACCTCTAAGTCTCTTCCTGCTTAAAATCTATGAAATCTGGCATTTTTTTCAACTATGCCACTTTTTTTGTCTATGGTAAGTGTCTTGTATCATACCTGTGCTTGTCATATTTACAAAATTATAAAACAATAGACAAAACACAATGGTGTAATACCAAATGTCTCTATCAATGCTTGACCAATCATCCCTGCCTCACTTGGAAAATGAAACTGAATCAAATGAAATATGAAATAGGGCAAGATTCTATATTTGTAGAAAGTGACCTCAGATTGAGTCCCACTTCCTAGTCATCTGACCATGGAAAGGAGACAACCTATTTCAACTTCAGTTTCTTCATCTGTAAAATGGCAATGAGAATCATTTTACTCTATCTTGCTGGGTTGCTATAGAAATATGGGCTTAAAGCCATTTTCCAAAGCATTTTCCAAGTTTAACCCATTTCTTAAGGGTCAATCCTATTCTTTAGTGAGGACCAGAAGATTGAGAAGCAGGTCAGATTTGTAAGAACTATGCCATGATCCTAATTATTTTGAGAATCATCTATATGAGAAAGGGACAGGAAGAAAGAAGAGGGGAAAGAGTTGTTTCTACTCAGAACTCCTTCAGTAATTTCTTCTGTACAAAGAGAGGGTTAAAGGAAATTTTAACCATTTACACTAGAAACTGAAAGATGAATTTGATCTTCTGTTGTCATGTATATATAAGAACCATTGCCCTGGGAGAATAGGCACAGAACTGAATGATTTGGACAAGGACATTAGAACCCATGGCTCAATTTACTTGACCATCTTTTCTTCCTAAATAACATATTCTCAGCACATTTGTGTGGTATGAATGAATTTTCCAAAGGCCTTCAACAAGGTCCTCTTTCATTTTTTTGTATTTTGATTATATTCTGCTTGGTCAATTTCAAGTATGAGCGAATTTCATGTGGACCATTTCTGAGTGTAAGTGAGTTGTACTTGATGTTTTGGGGTCCTGATAGCTCTGCTACTCTCAGAAAGGTCTGTTGTACTCCAAATGCCATAGGCAATTCAGTGGCAATGGAAAATGGAACAGGAACTTATATGATACCCTAAACTGGCCACATAGACCCTCAGGATGTGACCTTGTCCTTTCTAATCATGCATGAGGAAAATGAGCATTTACAAATCGAAAGATATGGCAGGATAGAGTCTCATCTATATTTTTTTATGGGTGCTTTATAATACACAATTTTGCTAACAGCCACTCCGAGTCCTCTTAGGTACAAATTTCTATCCTTTATTTTTTTTCAAAATCAAGATCCTATTACTGAAGACTGTTACAATTTTTGCTCATTTGTTCATTTTCTTGAACACATACCATCTGTGGGTTTGTTGTTGTGGTTATCCTTCGTTCTTGAAGAGGACCAATGACATCAGCAGGGTGATGTCTTGACTTGCAAGCGAATCAGATTTAAGGGCAGTAGGGCTGAGGGTGGGGTGGGAGGGAAGGAAGGAAGAGAAAGGATAGAGGGAAAAGAAAAAAAATGATGGGATATTGGAAAACTGGGGCTTATTAAAGGCTGTTCCGTAAGAAAAGCATATTGTCTTTGATTATATCATTGAAAAGTGAAAGATTAAATTTACATGAAATATAACAGAAGTACAAAATTCAAAATCCTTGACTTTTTATGAACAAAGTCAAATGAGTTTAGTTTTTTCTTTTACTTTAACAATGAACCTTTCTGGAAGTCATAGAGAGGGAGGGGAAAAAAAAAGTCTTCCTTTAGCCATGTTACTATATTCTCTGAGGCAATTGAAGCTATGTTTAATTTTATGTTTGGAAGATACTGGCTACACAACAGTGAGATTCTAGGCCATTTCTATTAAACCTCTTCCTCAAATCAGCAATGGAGAGTACAGAATGGCCTAGGTCTTATGGCATTGAAAGCTAAGTAGAACCCTTAGACATTCTGGCTAACCCCTATGTCTCACTCAACAAGACCTTAAACCATATACCAAGAGTTCTTATTCAGGAATCTAGAGACTTTTGTTTTACTATTTTGATGACTGTATTTTCAACATAACTGGTTTCCTTCATAACTCTATGTATTTCTTTTGATGCATTTAAAAACATTAATCTAATAAAGGGTATAAAAGATTCTTTAGGCTGAAAAAAGAGTCTGTGGTACAAAAACAATGGTGAAAAACCCCTGCTTTTCATCAAAACTACAGTTTCTTGTTCTTATTCAATTTTCAATTCAGCTTATACCTTCAGGCATTGCTTTCTTCATTTCTGTTCTTTCACATTTTCTCATCTCTCCAGTCTTCAAAGTTTGGAAAAGCAGTAGCTACCACAAAACAAATCTCTTTCTACCCATATTTAAACTATTTAAAGTCTTCCCTGGGAGAGCACAGAGGAGCTAGGAAATGATTGAGCATAGAGTTATCTTATCTCTGGGCTCTCATTTCTGCTTTATCTTTTGATTCTGTGATCTACCTGAGCTGTAATCTCAGAAGTTTGCATTAATACTATGGACATGTGTGAGATACAGGAATCAGTGTATACCCAATGGCAATGTAGTCCAACCATTAGCTTGAAAAATAATTCCCTCTACAATGTAATCAACGTGTTTTTAATCCAATCTTTGCTTGAAGAGTTTCAATAAGGGAGCACCCAAGGAAAGAAATTCCTATCCTTTTATTACTCCCTTTTCTCTCCCTACCTCAAAAAATGAAAACCATAGAGAAGTCCATGTAGTTTTGTGATGTTTTATTGTGTCCCAACAAGACCTGTGCTGATTCATGTCTTTTAATTGAATGGGTGGCTTTCTGGAAAGCTGCGGCAACTCTATTTCACAGAGCTGCCAAAGCTTTGGAGGAAAATTAGAGAGATGCGCTATAAAATGCCTACCCTCTGAAAGAAAAAAAAGGCTATTAAGTGTTAAGAAAGAATTGCTGATGAGGAAAAGTATATAACATTATGAGAACAGCATGACCAACAATTTTATAATGAAAATTAGATGAATGAAAACATTAGCCCTTTTGGAAAGTAATATAACTTACTGAAGGGAAAAAGGGGTAACAGAATTAGATTCCAGAGATTCTAGAGCATCTAGAAATTTAGTTCAATTGGTATGGTTTAGACACAGAAGAGAAGACTTAGGGGAAGACCCTGTATTAAAATGATTAAAATATATTTTAAACAGTATTAATATACTTTAAGCATTTAAAGGGCAATCACTTGGAAGAGAGATTAGACTGAATTGTTCGATTTGGTCCCAAAGATATGGAAGTTATAAAGAAGTAAATTTAAGTCTGAGTTTAAGGGAGAAATTGGAATCTAAACTTGCTAACAATGACAGCTGTACAAAAGGGAAAATGGACTGTCTCACTAGCTGGTTTCTCCATTAGTTGGTCAATAAGCTCCCTTCCAACTCTGAAATTCTTTGCTTGAATTTTCATATTTTGAAATGCGAATCAATAAGCTAGTGATACTCACTATCCACTTACTAGATACATTGTAAGAATAAAGGAAATGAAGTACCCTATAAATCCATACAAATATTTTATTAATCAAGGATTCAAGGTGAGAGATAGGTAGCAGTATATTATGGAAATTGCGCCAGTCAAGTCAAATTATACCTTAGACACTTGAGTGCAGTGTGAACCTATCTAAGTCACTTAGCTTCTGTGGGCCTTAATTTTCCCTTCTGGAAAATGGAGATGATAATGATACTTACACAAACTACCTGTCAATTTTGTTGTGAGGAAAGTTCTTGCAAAACTTAAAGTACTCAATAAATGTGAGTTATTATTAAGGCCTGTATTAATCTTTAAACTTTTTTTTCTTGTTAAAATTATAAACTTTATAAGCAACAACACAGATAATTCAATGTGCAAAAGAACAAAACAAAATGGAATTCTGTTAGAAACTTTGAACCTTTGTTATGTGAAGTTTTTTAAAAAGTGAATATTAAATTTAACAAGGCCCAAATTGTCCTATTTATTCTTGTCTCCCTTTTAACTTCTTAAAAATGCCTCAATATTCTCTCCCTCTCTCCCTCTCCCTTCCCCTCCTCTCTCCTTCCCCTCCATCTTTTCTTCTTCTCTACCCCTCCTTTCTCCCCTTCTTTCTCCCTTCTTCTCTTTTACCTATTACTTCCTCTGTCTTTCTTCCTCCTGCTCTTCTTCTCTCTCTCCTCCTTCCCCCTTTCTTTCCTCTTGTCTCCCCCCTTTTCTTCCTCTCCCTCTTTCTGGCTTTTCAATAGTAACAGAAGGACTTAGGCTATGAGATAGGTGAGTTAAAGGATGAATATCTATCGATGAAGTTATTTTAAAAAATACTAGATCTTAATAGTATGTGGGAATATCTATTGGCAAAGTTAGCAAAAAAAAAATGCTAGATCTTAATAGTAGGTGGTCTCAAATATTCTCCCTTTCCTTCACTCCATAAAATAATGCTGAAGCCATAACATAATGAATTCTGGAGATTTTGCTGGACGTTCTCAAATGATTTCTCAATGGACTTAGTATTTGCATTTCCAAATAGTAGAAATTATATAAATGTGAACAGATTTCTAGGGCCATTCGTGCCAGTGATTCCCACATTAGCCCAGCAGTGCAATAGAAAGAAGACTGGCCCAATACTTAAAAGATCTGTGTTCCAATTCCTGGCTCTGCTATAAGCTAGCAATATGATCTTGGTCTTGT
>JAQQSV010002063.1:0-19302 GCA_028646515.1 Pseudochirops corinnae
TTATTATTTTTCGTATTATTAACTCTATCCAACTGGAACTTGAGATACACAGGCACTGTGGTTGGGAGATCCATCCTGCCCTACAGGAAAGTCAGAGGCGTGAGGGGGGAAGACATAGGAGAGAATAGATTGGGGGAGGGGGGTTACATTGGGATGGCTGTTTTGGGGTGGTGGGTAGGGGAAAGATGGGGAAAAAATTTGTAACTCAAAATTTCATGGAAATGAATGATGTAAACTAAAATAAAATTAAAATTTTTTTTTAAAACAGAAAATATAGATTATGTTTGGTTGAATTAAAATAAATTATAATCAATCAAAAAGGATTTATTAAGCACCTACTGTATCCTCAGTACTGTATTTAGGCACTGAGGAGCTAAAGCAAGCTAGAGATGAAAGAGACTCTCCCTTTCAAAGTTCCCGTTTTGTTAGAATTAACAATATATGCAGATGTATGTGAATTAATATATATGCAATATAAATGGAAAAAAAATCAACATTTTATTTACAAATTGACATCATGTTTATGAACATCAGTGGTTGTAAAATGGTTTAAATACAAGGTACTCATATAAGAAGAGGCATCAAATTGATTCAAAGGATAGAACACTGGGCCTGGAGTAAGGAAGAGCTAAGTTCAAATCCAGCCTCAGACACTTACTAGTTGTGTGACACTGGGCAAGTCACTTGACCTCTATTTACATTAATACACTGGAGAAGGAAACGGCAGGGCACTCCATTATCTTTAGCAAGAAATTTGCCAAGACAGTATGGTGTACAGAATCACAAAGAGTCAGACACGAATGAATGACTGAGCAACAATACTCGTGTAACAGTGGTTCTTGAGTTGCTCAGAGTCAGTTGCTCCAATAAAGACCTAGTTTATCCTTCTGCCATTTTTTTCCATGTCAGTTAATCAGGAGTCCTTCCTTATTTTGGTCATGGTGAATTTTGTGTCCAAGCTGCTACCATATTTGTTGCCCCCCTAAAAAGTGTTAACATTTAGGGCCTTAGAGTGGCTCTACCTGGGAAGTAGAAAGCAAGAAATAATTATTCCATAGCTAGCCTCTTTGATTATTTCTTTTTATTTACTTGTGAGTCATCAACTGTATTTTGATAGGCTGAAGTGAGGATCTCCTATAACTAACATTTGTTGATGTGCTATGTGTTTCTAAGAACTTAGAGATAAATTGTCACACTGCTTTTCTATTAAGAGCTAGCATAACAAATGAACTTCACTATGTTTTGTTTTTTCTCCCCTAACACTGTGTAGGGGTAAACTGGTAAACTGGCAAAGCACTGGTAAACATTAACTTTAGCTAGGTGGTCAGGAGGGTAATGACTTAATACATTCTATAACCTACTGAGAAAACATGAGAAAAATATCCTGGGAAACTAGGAAGAACTATAGGTTTTAGTGAGTATAAGCTGCCAGAACTCAATTCTAGCTAGAGATTATTTTTCAACTTCATGCAACATCATCGTTCATATGAGATGCCTTCAGTATTTTTATGTCTAGCATTTATTTATGTGTTTTATGAATGTGTCACTGCTGAAGCCATATGGCAGTAAATAAACTTGGCTTGACATGAAATGTTAATAGGATGAGGAGGATATAATGGGAAATTGCTATCATGATAAAGCCTCCCCATCCCTTCTCAGTCCTAACAGGATTATCATCAATCCAGCTGTGCCTTTCTACACTTAATAGTATCTATGGATTTAACAGAAAGGTGTACAGACAGCTTGTCTATTGCTAAAGAAGGTCAAAAGTGTGTTCTGTATAGGATACCTAAGAATCTTTTCAAGCTTGAAGTCAATATCAAATGGATAAAGTACTATTTTTTTGTAGAATACTCTTCCTTCAACTTATGTTTTTAGAGACATTCATTTCAAAGGCATAAAAAATTAAAGGTTTGAATTAACTTTTTCTAGTGAGAGACAGAGTTAGAACATCATCAACAAATGCCCTCTTCAAGGCAGAAATAGTCCCTAGCCTCTCATTTGCAAAGTCAAGTGACTTATTGAAGATAAAATTATTTTCTTGGATTCATTTATACTTGGTAACAATGAAAAGACATGCCATCAAAAATGACTCATGCTTGAGCTGTCTTCTACAGATGAGTCCAAAATAATTTTGAATTATTACAGAGATGTATTTGGTGCTCAGACTCTATAAAGGAGTGGATAACTGAGATGGTGTGCTTAATCCAAACAAAGAGTCTGGAGGCATTTTTTAAATCCTCATGAAGAGAGTGAAAACCATGCTAAAAGGTGACCAACTTAAGGATCTATACATGTCTAGCCCGGAGAAGAAAACCCTTAGAGGTAATATCAGAAAGGTCTTAAGTATATGAAGAACTGCCCAGTGAAAAAGGAATTAGGCTTATTCAGCATAACTCCAGAAGGCAGAAATAAAAATATTAGACTGGGAGTTACAGGACACCACAAAGTATCTAAAAATAAAATCTACTTCTATGGGAGACAATAAGTTCATGAGACTGGAAGAACTCACTAAAATAAATATAGAAAGTATCCCTAGATCACATGAATGGTTGGGCTAGAAGATGTCAAAGAACCTTTTTGAATTCTATAATTCTTTGTCATGATTATTTTTGAGGAGTAGAAAAGAAACCTTAGGGTATACTAAAACAGTAAATTCTCAATTATCCAGGATGGCACAGCTATGTTCTCTTGTCCTCTTCCTTCACCATTCATATGCCTCACCAAATATTGAGAGTAGAAGAAATCTGGAATCCAAATAATCAACAATGATTAATTAATGGTCTCCTATATGTAGGGACTATATTAGCTGCCAAGAATTTAAAGATCAAAGTGAAACAGTGCTACCCTCAAGGAGTTTCCATTTGAAGGGTAAAGGCATCTTAGAAATAGATAGATAGATAGATAGATAGATAGATAGATAGATAGATAGATAGATAAATAGATAGAGAGATGGATGTAAAAATATATAAAACATGCACAAAATCAGGAGATTATTTTGAGGGAGAAGGCAAAAGCAGCTGGAGAAGTAAACCAGAAGAGAACTCATGTATTTTGTTTCTTCAGCTGAGTCTTGAAGGAAACCAAGGATTCTAGGGATTCAAAAAAAAAAAAGAGGTCTAAGAACATAAGGAAAAAGAGAGAGGGAAAGGCCTTTATACATACATACAAATAATGCATACATAGATATATACACATATATGCCTACATATGACAGATTTTATATTCTAAAGTTAACAAAAATTATGTTATTCAGATTTTAATATTTTTTTCTATTTTAGTCAATTTCTTATAAATGGATAATAAATTTGATCATCAATAAACCACAAAGTGACATTATAAACATCAAATCAAGAAGCCATTTTGAGGTTTTAAACTGATTTAAAGCTCATTTAATTTTGATTAAATGTAAAATTCTTCTCCTGTTTGAAAGCATTATTCATGGATGAAAAGGAGATGCCATCACCAGTCCCTTGTGCAGGAATGTCTACCATTCTTCCTTTGTGAATATATTTTGAGCAACTATGATTTGTGTTTCAAAATTTGTCATTTTTATCTCATCAATCTTGTATTTTTTCATCATCACATGATGTAAACCTGTGGATTGATACAAAAATGACAGGAGAGAAAAAAGAAAAAAAATCTTTAGTTTTTGGTCTCTACTCTGCCTCAATTACACATATTTATTTTTTTTTATTTTTTCAAATTTTTGTTATTTATTTTAAACATTCTTTTCTTTTAAATTTTGAGTTCCAAATTCTCTTTTTCCCTCCCAAACCCATTGAGAGGGCAAGTAGTATGATATCAATTATATATGTGAAATCACACAAAACACATTTCCATATTAGCCATATTTTGAAAAAAAGCAAGAAAAATAAAGAAAATGAGAAAATTATACTAATTTGCATCAGAGTTCATCAGTTCTCTCTCTAAAGGTAGACAGCATTTTTTCATCATGAGGCCTTTGGAATTGTCTTAGATCATTGTGTTGATCAGAGTAACTAAGTATTTCATTGTTGATCATCATTATAACATTGCTGTTACTGTATACATTTTTGCAGTTCTTCTCACTTCTCTTCACATTAGTTCATATAAGTCTTGCCGTGTTTTTCTGAAACTGTCTTTATCATTTCCCACAGTACAATAACATTCCATCACAATGATATGCCACAACTTGTTCAGCCATTCCCCAATTAATGATCATCCCCTTAATTTCCAATTTTTTTGGGGGGGGTGGGGGGCAGATTTCAGAGGCTAGCTTGTCCAACCCCTGTATTTTAATTTTTTTAAATTAACTTTTGTGTTTTTTTTAGTTTATATCATTCATTTCCACAAGATTTTGAGTCACAAATTTTCTCCCCATCTTTCTCCTACCCACCACCCCAAAACAGCGATCCCACTGAATATCCCCTCCCCCAATCTGCTCTCTCCTATACCCTCCCCCATGCTCCCTCTGACTTTTTGGTAGGGTAAGATCGATTTCTATACCCCAGTGCCTGTATATCATATTTCCCAGTTGCATAATAATAATAACAATTTTTAAAGATATGATTTTAAAATTTTAATTCCAGATTCTTTCCTTTCCTCCATCATCTTCCACCCTTACTGGGAAGATAAGCAATTCAATATAAGTTGTACATGTGTAGTTACATAAAACATTTCCATAGTGTATATATTGTGAAAAACTGACTATATTTCCCTCCATCCTATCCCCCCACCCTTGTTCTATTCTCTACTTTGTCCCTGACTCTTTACAAAAGTGTGTGCTTCTAACTACCCTCCCCCCCAAACTGCCCTCCTCTCCATCATCCCCCCTCTCATCCCCTTCCCCCCTACTCTCCTGTAGGGTAAGATACCCAATTTAGAGTGTATGTCATTCCCCCCCCAAGCCAAATTCAATGAGAGTAATGTTGACCCATTCCCTTTTGCCTTCCTGTTATTTCCCTCCATTATAAGTTTTCCCTTGCCTCTTCTATATGAGATAATTTAGTCCCATTCTGTCTCTCCCCATGTCTCATTTTATTCCTCTCTAATCTCTCAATTTCACCTTTTAAATATCATTCCTTCCTACTAATTGATCCTGTGCCTTATGTCTATGTATACCTGTACACATATATACACACACTCACATATTCCCTTCAACTGTCCTCATTCTCAGAAAAGTTTCATAAGTAACAATTATCATGTTTCCGTGTAGGCATGTAAATAGTTCAGCTTTGATAAGTTCTTTATGATTTCTTTCCCTATTTACTTTCTCATGCTTCTCTTGCTTCTTGTATTTCAATATCAAATTTTCTAATCAGTTCTGGTTTTTTCATCAAGAATGCTTGAAAGTCCTCCACCTCATTGAATGACCATATTTTCCCCTGAAACATTATACTCAATTTTGCTGGGTAGGAGATTCTTGGTTTTAACCCTAGCTCCTTTGATCTCTGGAATATCATATTCTAAGCCCTTTGATCCCTTAATGTAGAAGCTGCTAGATCTGTGTTATCCTGATTGTTTTTCTGCAATATTCAAATTGTTTCTTCTTTGCTGCTTCTTATATTTTCTCCTTGGTCTAGGAACTCTGGAACATGGCTATAATAATCCTAGGAGTTTTCTTTTTGGGATCTTTTTCAAGAGATGACCAGTGAATTCTTAAAACTTCTATTTCACCCTGTGGTTCTAAAATAGCAGGGCAATTTCTGGAAGAAAATTATATATAATATATTACTTTCATCTCTTTATGACCCTTATTTATTTTCATATATTGGGCCTCTACCCTAAGCTACTTAGTCTCATCCTAGTCTCTTAAACTATTCCCTATCAAAAAGTCTGATATCAGCTTTATGTAACAGAATCATAAAATGTTAGACTGGAAGAGATCACAGAGGACATTTAATCCAACTTTACTATTTTGTAGTTAAGGAAATGTGGACACAACAAAGTAAAATGACCCAACTAAATTAACAAACCTTTTAAGGCAAAGCTGATATTAAAATCTAGGTTTTCTGAGTCTTAAACCATCATTCTTAACATCATATTTTGAGCTGAAATATTTTTTCTTCAAAACATTCTGTTTTATTTAATTAATCTTGTATATTTTCATTATTGAATAGCAAATCTCTGGACAAAAGATTTAGATAAAACTTAGTCTTGATATATGATAGCTTCATTCATTGTGAAGTGGAAATGATTGATGAAAACGGCCCTTTGTATAAACAAATGCATTTTAGATGGAAATAATTTATTAATTTAAAGAGTGGGATGTTGATTGGTGGGAATTTCAACATTAATTAAGTAAACAAATTTCATCTAACATATAAAAAGCATCATATCTGTAATACTATGATATTGTAAGAAATTATTATGGGGATGGTTTCAGAAAAATCTGGGAAGACTTTCATGAACTGAAGTGAAGTGAACACAACATAGAAGACATTCTATACAATAATAACAATAGTCTAAAAATAATTGTGGAAGATTTGGTAATTTCAGCCAATATAATGATCCACCACAACTCTAAAGAACTCATGAAATAAAATGCTCTCTCCCTTCAGATAGAGAACTGACAGTTTCAGAGTATAGAATAAGAAATATTTTTATTTCCTTTATTTTCATTAATTTTCGGGGGTATTACGGCTAATGTAGAAATATGTTTTATGTGACTTTGTATGTATAATGAGTATCATAGTTTTGCCTTCTTAATGGGTGGAGGAGAGAGGATCAGTGATAGTATTTGGAGGGTGGAGCTTCTTAACATTTTTGTTATGACATGAAAGAACATTTTGAAGGACACTATGATACTGGATAATTGAAGAAGAATGAAGTATGCTATCTTTAGACTCTAAGAGATGGAATAATTATATGCTTAAATTTGGGAGGGCTTGCCAACATTAATATTAAAGTCCTTGAGGATTCTGGAAGGGGATCAAAGATAAAGGGAAAGACTGTGGTACGTTTATTAACATCCTAGAAAACTGAGAAGAGTGAAAGTGTCTTACAATGTCTTATGTCTTACAATGTAGACATCTCTGTAGTTGGAATCAATTGAACTGTATTTTGTTTACAGCATTCTAGAACAGACATTTCCCAAATTCAAGTTGACCTTGTCTTCATCCCATAGGGCTCTTCTGATCCGTGGAAAGACAGCGTATTCTTTTTTTAATAAGAAAGGGGTGGGGGTGAGGGAAAGGGGCCAAATTTGAGGTCTTTTCCTATTATGTACTTCTTAACTGGAACATTCTCCAAGCCAGCCCCAGAAAGCAACTGTTCAGAGCCATAGGTATTCATCATTCACAAACTCTTGATATTTGGCTCTTTCAATGTGCCCTTTTTGGTGCAGAATCCTAGATTTCATCAGCATATGCAGCATTTGTCTAAAGTACATGTACCTTCAATATATTTTATTGCTTTTATTTATTTTTCTTGATTTTGAAGGGTATTATGGCTAATGCAGAAGTGTTTTATGTGACTTTGTATGTAGAATGAGTATCATAGTTTTGCCTTCTTAATATTATCTAATACTACTTTTCCATTTGAGTTTGAAAGAAGTAGTGAGTCTTAGAAGCTCTCAGTAGCAAAGTGTTTGGCTCTAAGTTCTAAATGCAAACTTTTAATTCCTAGCCTCTCTGCTGCTTACAATTTTCTAGGCTATGTTCAGAGAAGAAGGGGTCACTGAACCTCCAGAACTATTCTTTATATTATGTCACATGAACTCATTGAAAAGCCTAATTTGCTTCTGCTTTCCTTGCTGCAGGCATCTTACCACAGTCCCAGAACCTCTAAATTGGGACTTTTCTAGCATGGTTAAATTATATCTAAAAAATAACTTTGCAGAAGGTTCATCTGACCTGACTTGTACTTTCTTATATTTGCTCTTGAAAATTTTTACTTTTACAGAAATTTTGATGGAAAAAAAGAGTTGTCAGGAAAAACAGTGGACTAACTTTCTCTTCCCCAATTTCTTTCCCTTTCCTCTCCTCTTGTTTTCCCCTAACCTATCTTGTATGCTCTTTCTCTCAATCAGTTTGCATTCTACGCTTCAAGGTGCTATCCCAATCCTTCCTTTTGTGTGAAGCTCTTCCTTGACCACTCCCACTCTATAATTTTTATACACCTTCTTCAGAATTCTGCTCATTATCAATACCATTTAAGTTTTCAACTTAGGTTTTAGGATGGAAAATGAACTGAAGCTGGGATTTAAATTGTGGGTATTAAGAAAATCAGGGTAAGGTATTTCAGGTTAAAAAAAGTCTGAGCAAAATTATATTATATTATGTTATATTTTGTTATACATGCACACACAATATATAATTATATAATGATATTGTACACACACACACACACACTCATATATACATATACAAATGTGTGTATCCAAATATTTGGAAAAGAGCTAAAAAAAACCCAGAGAAAAAAATATTATTTTAAAGAGAAAATAAAAGTAGTCTCCCTACATAGTACTAAATGCCACCAATAAGGCAAAAGCATTTCATCTGTGGCATAATTTTTTTTTTTGGATTAAAAATCATATATTTGCATTTACAAAGCTAGAGTCCTATTGAGAAACCATGGCCCCAAGCCAACTATGCCATACTCTTATTACAATGATAAATATTTATTGAATGAAGTCCTGGATGACCATATTAATAAATACAATCACTCTGACTTTCTCCTACCACTGCAGGAAGTGACAATTTGCCCTATAGAGCTGGAGAAAGTGAGAAATTCTTCATCCAACTCACAGAGGGAATGAAGACAGAGTATAAAGGAAGAGCAGTGAATTTGAAATCAGAAGACCTATACTCAAAATACTACATCTGCTGCCTACATAACCTTGGGCATATCACTTCCCTTCCCAGGGCTTCATTTTCCTCATCTATATAATGAAGATTTGAACAATTTGATCTCTAAAGTCCATTCTAGATCACATTAAAATCCTATAACCCTATAACACCATGTACTTTGCAATTTTTGTTTTCCTCAACTTCAAGATTGGGGAAGAGAAGGAAGGAAAGAAGGACAAAAGGAAGGAAGGAAGAAAGGTAGGGAAAGAAGAAAGAAAGAGGCAAGGGAAAAAAGGGAAAGGGGGGGGATACTTATTAAAAACCTACTATATGCCAGGAATTGTGCTAAGGACTTTTCAAATAATTTCTCATTGAATCCTCCTGACAACCCTGAAAAGTAAGTGCTCAAATTATATTCATTTTACTTTTGAAGAAATGGAGGTAGACAGAGATTAAGTGACATATCCACATTCACACAGCTAGTAAGTGTCTGAGACCAGATTTGATTTCAGGTATTCTAGACTCCAGACCCAGCACTCTAAATGAGATCCCTCAGACTGGAGAGTTGGAAAAATGATTCCTTTTTTCCAGTTCTGATATTATGATTTAAATTTTAACCTATGAATTATAGAGAGCTTCTCATTGGCTAATATATTTATCATAGTTGTACAGTATATAGTTCAAAAATTTGTAAAAATTAAGATAAAATATAAATGTCAATCCTTTCAAAATGTTTTCTTTTGGGGAGTGTGGGGTAGATTCACATTTCTTTTGCAGGTTAACAAGATTCTATTTATTCAGAGCAAGATGGAGTACTTTGGAGGATCATACATTGATATCTGAATAGTCAAAGAACAACAATGGTTATCAATGTGATCTATCACTGTTAGATGTCTTACTCCTGCCATCCTTAGTGAAGAATCAGTAGGTGGAAAAGTGAATTATATTTCAAATGATAATGGTTTTGTCTTAAAATATCCATAAGGTAAATATTAACACACTGCTTAAACGAAGCAAATAATTTTCATATCATCTTTCCAAAAATTCCTTTCCAATTGGCTCTGAGCCTTTTTGATTACCTAAATTATTCAGATACTGTACATATTAGCTTTGGCAAGCCTAGCCTGAGTTTGATCTTTTTCTTGTTACAAAATTTCATGAGGATAAATTCATCAAGGGTAAATTACCTGTCAATGTAATTTTATGATACCCATTATGCCTTAGTCTAAGTAGCTCATTGAATTTTACATGAACCAAAATCAGAACTCAACAGGATGAATGTAAAGTATTCTTCCACTCCCTACTCCCTAAAGGAAATATAAACTCTGTGTCTACACAAAGAATTTTGACTATAAACTCAATTTTGTCCAAAAAAGGTTTTTATAAATTTTTTTTGCATGTCAAACCCATTTTTTTTCATGAAATCAGTTTCACTTAAAAATAGTTTTCATGTGTGATCACAGCCACCATGTGAGTGCCTTTGCCTTTTTAGAAACATTGCCAACAAGTCTTACTGCATGCTCTTGAAAAAGTTATGTGTTGGCACAGTGACACCCAAATTACCTTATTGCATTTTGAAATTTGGCAGATGAAATGAATTTTTTTTGTGATGCCCTACTTAACTTTGTGTTTGAAGAGTAGATTATTATAGGCCTGTCTTGGTGCTTCTTATGATGTTTAATAAACAACCATGTACAAAGAACCAATGGCACAACTGACATAAAGGGGCAACAGGATATAGATATTTTAAATAACATTGCTGCTACAATTGAGGGACCTGGTTTTTACTTCTTGACTCTGCATACACTTCTTGTGTAGCTTTTGACAAATTACCTAAGATCTCAGGGTCTCAATTTCTATATTTGTAAAACAAGAGATAGTTGGACTAGGTGGCATGCAAGGAACAGTCCAATTTTAAATTTATGATCCCATGACCATTTCAGATGGTACAGATTACTTTTTAGATTTTAATGAAGTTCAGTGCTTTTGCAAAAATAAAAATTGCTGATATTGAACAAGTAAGTTAAAAGGAAGAAAAATTATAAAAAGGCCTCAAAAGTAGGGTAATTGATCATATATGATCAATATGAATATTATATAAGCTCCATAAGGCAAGAACCATGCCTTATACTATTTGTTGTGCTCCCTTCACTCCCCTCCCCCCACATCCTGACAAGTACCCTACACATAGTGTCTGATTCAGTGATGGTTTACTCCCGTTAATACCCGTCATTACACATTTTTCCTTTTCACCGTTTCTGAAGAATAGTAGTACATTGAAATATTCCTTATGGTAACAACCATTTTTTTTTCCTTTATGTCTGTACCAACTAACTCAGTGCCTTAAATGTTATGGGTGCTTAATAAATGATTATTGAATTTAAGGAAGTTAACCTATTCTGACAGCAAACTTATTGCATGGTCAATGCCCCCTCGAGAAGCTAAATTGCTTTTTCCAAAATATTCAAGGTAACTGGAGGAAACTTCTTTAAGAAGCTCATTGCTTGGATAGTTATCATCATTCCTTGGGTTTAAAGAATGTTTTCAGGTTGGATCTTATACCTGGATGTGAATAGAGCATAGTGGACCAAATTTTATAAATCCTCAAAATATAGAAGTAATAATATTTTACTAGCATAACCATATCCCTATATACTTAACTAACCTTCTTAATAGCATTCTGTACTCCTCAAAGGAATAGTAAGTGGGTGTAAGTGCCTTTAAATATTGAGGAGAAAGTGATTTTTAATAAGGTGGGTTGGTATATGACATTGTTCCTGGTTATACTTTCTTCTTACTATTTTTACATATTGAAAATTTTAAAAAAATAGATCCATTGGTAGTCTTTTATTTAAGAACTCTATGTAATGCATTGGAAGCAGTACAGTATGTTGGAGAGATGGTCATTCTTCAGATCAGGAAGATCTGGATTCAAGTACTGTCTCTATCATACACTGGCTATGTCCATAAATACATAATTTGCCTATGGTAGTGTATCTTTCCTGGGAGAAGGATTTTCCTACTAAGATTTCCCCCATACAATTGAAATCACAAGTATGCAGTGAAACAGAATAAAGCAAACAAAAATTGTAATATGGTATGGAGAGTAGATAATGCTTAAATAGAATATATTGTACAACCCAGAATAACTAAGAAAGCTGCCTGGAGTTAGGCCCAGTCCTAAGTGTACTTTCAACTATTAATACTGGAACACAAACCGGTATTCTATTACAACATTCAATATATAAGTATACAAATCTGATTAAGACCTAGAGGGAATTGAAGGAAAGAAGGCTATAATTACAGGCTGTCAGAGTTAGAAGATACTTCAGAGGTCATCTGATACAACTTATATTAGAAAAGAAATTTCATCTTCAACATTGTTAACAATATAAAGCCTCCACTTGAAGACCTTTGGTAATTACAATCCTACTCTACTTTCTAAGGCAGTCTTTTCCATTTTCTGACAATTCTAATTGATAGAAATCTTTTATTCTATCAAGTCTAAATCTACCTCTCTGTAATTTCCTATTTTTATCTTCTGAAGCAAAGCTGAACAAATACCACCCTTCTTGCCCATGAAGAAGCTTAAAATACTTAAATGTGGCTATGTCCACTCAATTCTTCTTACCATCAATAGAAATATCACCATTTAGTTCTTTGAACCATATTCATAGGGTGAGTGTTAACGATTACAGGCATTAAAAATACTGACAAGATGATTTGATTACTAGTGGAGGGAGGGTGTCCAAAACATTAGGTGGTGACCAAAAAAAGTCAATCATTCAGGGAGTCTCATTGTGAAGAGATCTGGGCAACATCCACTTGATAACTTAATGAGAAAGGGACAGTATAAAGGAGAGCAAAGATTTTACCCTAATCAAACTATGCTTTTGGTCACCCTAACAGAGTGAAAATAGGAGATTAAAAGAATGATGGAGGAATCAGATAAAAGGGATAAAATATGAAAAAAGAGCAGGACGTTGAAAAAAAAGATAGAACTTTTAAAAATTAGTTTCTAGAATTGATGCATTTCCAAATTCACTAAATCTTTGGCACTTAATGTTTTCTCCAGATGGCTGCAAAATGTTGTGGGACACACAAAGCTAACATGACTCTTCTACACACAGGTGCATCACTTACTTTAGCTGGCACTCAGAAATACTCAGAAGCTACTTTTGGGAAAAGGTAGGGGAGGGCAATTCTCTTTTGTCTTCAACTTTAGCCTTCCCTTCCTATAACTCTATGGGGCAACTTATTTTGTGATATAAATTAAAAGAACATCCTCAGGAAATTCAACTCATGGAGCAGGAGCTAGATAAGAAATCTATCAAATGTCAGGTGAGTTTCTTTGTATGCCTGTGTATCCTTCACCAACAACACATGTATATTATTTAACTTGGAAGATTCCAATATGTCCCAGAATGGTGAACAAGTAAGTGTATCAACATCATCATCATCTTCCTATGGTAATAAAGTGATCTGTTGTTCACAAAGCATTTATATACACTATCATATTTGACGACCCCCCTATATCCTTGCAAGGCATGTAGTAAAATGTAATATTTCTCTCATTTTAGAGAATAGGAAATTGAACTTTAATGGGATAAATTACTTTGGCCCAAAGCTACATAATATAAGAAAGGTAAGTACATTTAAATAGAAGACATATAGAGTAAATACAATATTGGAGTCCGAAACAGGCTATCCTCAGAGGTCTATGAAGACTAAATATTAAGTAAGAAATATTTAAGACATAATGATGCATGTAATAAATAAAGAGAAAATCTCTATAAAGGGATGGAGTGAAGTAAATAGAGGAAATGAAACATTATACATAGTAATTAAAATATAAATGGAAAGAATGACACACCAAAAAATTAATTATAATAAAATTATAAAAATCAAATGAGTCTTGAATTAAGTGATATGAGAAGTCACAGCAGTTTATCCCCTTGATGGGGGTGCAAGGTTCATAAGTGTTAAACACTACACATAAAGTGATGCCAGAGTGGAAAAGGGGCAGTATTCCTCTTATCTCTCAACCAGAACATATTGGAAACACATGGTGCCTCATTTTCCCCTCCTTTTTATTTATTTTTTCCTGACTTTAGGATGTGTTTCAGCTGAAAGAATTGATCTTTGTGCTTTGAAATGTTTAAAGTATGATTAGAGTTCCCCTCACACCCAGAATCAGTAATGTAGAGTACTGAAGCCAGTAGTAGCAGCACCTGAGAGGGTGAGAAGCCAGTGGAGCAGGTGAGAGGCACAACTCTGCTTCACTCTATTGGTGACCATGAAAGCATCATCCTTTATCCAGAATCCAGATAAGCATGCCATTGTACAACTGGCATACAACACTGATGAACTTCTCTGGGCAACCAGATTTCACTGTGTTCTTCCACAATCCCTCATGACTGACCATAACAAAGGCCTTGCTCAGACTGACAAATGATGATGGCGAAGTGCCATGTTTTTGGAAAGTGGAGCTCTCACTGTAATGAGCCTGTTGTTCACTCCTTTTGGGAGGCATACAAGCTTGTGGAGTCGATCAGATCTGATTGCAAAACGTAGGTCAGCTTCACGTGTATCCAGCTCCAACTTCAGTCAGATGGCCTCAGTTTGCCAGCCTTGTTTCCCCAGGCCTGCTATTTGGATGTGGTACTGCTGAGCTCTCTTGCAACAAGAGCTGTTCATCTTTCGGGTCTAATGGATTTCACTTCATCCACAAGCATGTACATATTTCACGTACCAATGGCGAATGAACCTTTGCAAAAATGTACTTTTTGTGCTTCAAATACACAGTGAGATCTCTGCCTGCCAGCATAAACAGGTTAGCATTAAGTGAAGCAGACAATTTTAAGAGCACCTCTTCTAGTTCCTTCTTTATGCCAGCAGGTGGACAGTGTGGGCCTGCAAAAAATGACACCCAGGAGGTTGTGAAATTTCACTCCTGATTTAGTCCAGAGAGAAGACAATTCTATGCCTTGGGCCTTCTGTTTGTAGGATTATGACTACAGCTCTCAGTGTGTCAGTACCTGCTCTTTCATCATGTGCTTGGTGCCACAGGACTTTAAAGCAGGTAAAATAGTAAGATAGTAAAGTAATAAAATAGTAAAATAGAGCATACTAAGTGAATGTTATTCTCAACCTGGTTTAGCCCATCTGCTGAGATGGTTTTACCAGTGTGTGGCTGCTATGCATGCTACAGCTTCTTGGAGCCGCCCATAGGTTAAGAGTTGAGTGACAGGTGAATACCAAAGTTGGATGAGCATTCCTGAAAAGATCTTGACAAGTCCTCCCTCACACAAGAGATTCTAGTACTCCACAAACACCTACACATTCCTGATAATTTTATTTTAATCACTGTGTCCTCACAATAGACAAGATTTGTAACTGATATAATAGACTTTTTGTCTACTAACAGCTCAAATAAATTGATAACATTAGCTTCTGGTATAAAAAAAAAGTGAAAAACAAAGGTGGGAAGGCATGAAAGAAAAGGGACACGTGTGGAAAAGGACACAGGTTCAAATGTGTTCATGAGCAAGTGAGGAGAGGCAAAAAAGTACTCATTCTGGGGCATGTTTTAGTGAAACACTGTATCAAGGATTCTTGGCAACTAGAATTTGGCATTAAGATGCTGCAAGCTTGGATCAGGGGTTGTTAAATAAAGACAAAAGAACATAAAGAGTGGTGGAGAGTCATCAGAAATTATTTTTTCACTTCGTTATTTAATGTATAGTAAACCCTTAAGATACTCCTCAGCTACTAGAGTGTTAATGGTATGTAAGCATCATTGAGCAGTATTATTTTCATAGTGAGTGATATTTCACAACCAGAACGAAAAGCTTGGACCAAATGAACAGTTTTCTAGTCCCTAAAAATTGCTTGAAAAAAAATCACAATATGGCCAGCTCCAACAAGGAATCCCCTTAGATTCCCTTGGATAGCAGCATCTGTTCCATGCCTCATTGAGCATATTAAGTAACTTTCAAATACACAAATCCATAGAGATTTCCATTTGGACATGATACTTCTCCAGGGAGTCATGGGAGTTCTCATTAGCAGCTGTGCTTCAAAACAGAGACAGTTTTACTTCATTGTATTTAAGAGTTGTGAACTTATTATTTTTTTCTTTTACTCCTCACTTACTCAAGAAGGTGAAGCCACAGATTATCTCCCCCTCTCCTCTGTTGATCTTTGAACTCAAGTTTGGAATTCTAGTAACATAAGAGCTAGGAGGACTGGAAGGGAGTCACTAACTCTTAAGTGAAAGAATATGACAAATTAGACTAGGCATGTAAAATCCCAGACCTCAAATTCAGGTTGGACAAGATTAAATTATTGAACAGTTTAAGAATAAGAACAGTAACAATAACAGAAAGTGCAAAGTAGAAATAGGATTAAGTATATTTCATTCCTCTATAGTTGTACCCAAGGTGCTTTCAGTACAACTACAGAGAGTGGCCTTACAATCTCCTATTTTTACTAAATTGCAAATAGTAATTATTCTTATTTACCTGTACAAGCCCAGAGAACTTTTTACATGAAAAGAATGACAGGGAAACAATTTATTCCATTATGATTTTTATATTAAATCTGTTGGGGAAAAATAAGCATTAGAAGAAAGTAATGATGATGATGATGATGATGAAGATGATGATATAAACCCCTCAACTCATTGTCTATATATGGGAGAAGAAGAGCAGTGGCAGGAGGTACTGGTTACAATGATATGAATGGGACACCCTGAGTAGCCTCAGAATACTAAATTATCTATGAAAACCCCTAAGGAACCCTGAAATGTTAACTGATTTCTGGAATATTTAAGCAAATAATGAAGTGTAAATGAGACAGAATATTATTTTGTTATGAGGAAGGGGACAGTTTCAGAGAAGCTTGGGAGGGTTTTTATGATGTGATACAGAATAAAGTAAAGGGAACCAAGAAAATACTTTATTCAACAAAAACATTGTAAAGACAAATGGATATGAAAGATTGAGAGTCCTGTTCACTGCAATGACCAAGCCCATTTCTAGAGAACCAATGTTGTAACATACCACAAATGTTATGACAGAGAGTTTATGGACTCAGGGCAAAAAATGAGACTTCTCTTTGATGTGACCAATGCAATTTTTTTTTTGCTTGATTATTTGTTTCATTTTTAACTGGCAAGTTGAAAATTTGTATTATTTGGAAGAGAAGTAAAAATTTTAAAAATAAATGCATTAATTGGGGGTAGCACATGAATAAGTTTCATGCATTTGCTCCTAGGCAGCAACATTATGCAATGGATAGAAAGCTGGGCTTAGAATCAGGAAGACTGAGTTCAAATCATACTTCAGTTACTTACCATGAGCAAGACATTTGGCTTTTGTACTCCTGTTTCTTCAGCTACAAAATAAAGATAATTATAATCACCTACGTCAGAGATGTTAGGAGGATCAAGTGAACATTCATAAAGTATTCACCATGGTACTTAGCACACAGTAGGAATTATATTCATGCTTATTTACTTCTCTTCTTAGGATTCAAAGATATAGACTTGGTGGCATAGTGTTCTAGGTTGCCCTGTGCAAAAAAAAAAAAAGAAAAAGCTATAATTATTAGCAGTATATTGGGAACATCTGAGTGAGGATCTTCTGTGTTCTGATACCATATACATCAGAATTGGAAATACCAATGATTAACTTCCTAGTAATGATTCCATTTGATTGGCCCTGAATATTAAAGAGGGAAAACCATGAGGACACATGAAGTAGAGTAACTCTATGAATGCTTTCCTAAAGTATTTTGTCATGACAAAATTGGAAACAAATTTTGCAGACTGTAGACAGGGACCTGGAAGTGCTGCTGTTGTTGATGTTGTTGTTGTTGTTATTGTTGTTTTATCAGTGGTACTCTCAGCTGCAAGTTGTGCACATTGTGATAAAGGATAATCTAATTGTAAGAAATAATTTTACCCCCAAAAGACTTATCAGTTGAAATAAGATCTGAAATTAAGGAGCTGCTAAAATCTAAAAATGAAAAAAATAAATAAATAGAAACTGACAACATTAAATTCATCAAATAAGCTGAAATGAAACTATTATCATATGTATATTGTTCACAAATTCCCAGAGCTAAAATTGATCTCATAAAAATTTTAAAATATTTTAATGGATAGAGCTATATCAAATATTCACAAGTTCCAAGTTATGTGGGATATAAAGTCCTGAAAATAAAGATTTTGAAATATTATGACAGAAGAAAACTAAATCCTGAGAGAACATCATGAATCCTAGTCATTCAGCTTGTGACTAGAATTATCCTGAAAGTGCTTTCAGTGAGTCTATAGAAGGTAAACTTATATCTCACTAATTTCATTCAATTACAAAAAGTAATTGTATCATCTGCCTACAAAGGATAATGTTCTACAGTAGTCTGCAAGTCATTTGATATTAAATAATAATCACAGGATAGTGATTTGCTCCAGGAATATTTCTATTCAATGTAGCAAAAAATGACAATCTTAACAAGTAATATTCTTATTTAATTACATATAATATATAGTACATATAATAATAAAATATAATAATACAATAATATAAACAAAGCAGGAGTGAAATAGATCTGGCAGGAAAATTATTCCTCATATGAAGCTATTCCTATTTAAAAATTCAAAGCATGACACTAATAAAATTAATGTAACTATAGTATGAAAATACTATAACAAGGCTCTTCCTGAAACATTGCATCAGGTTTAGTTTATGACTTGAGGGGAGAAAACAAGAGATGTAGCTCTAGCATTTCTTTCTTTTACCCTTTTTCCAAGGAAGATTCAAATTCCTTCTAGGATGGGAAGCAGAAAGTTGGGTCTGGCAGAGGCTGGCTACTCTGCTTTTCTCAGATATATATACATATACACACATATGTACACATATATACATATATGTATGTGTGTGTGTCTATGTTTGTGTCTCTGTATATATGTGTGTGTGTATATATACATACATACTCATATATATGTGTATATATATGTATATGTATATAAAATTCCTCAAATATTCTTAATATAGAAGATTTAATATAAAGGTTCAAACTAAACTCTTTACCACTCTCTTTTCTAGAGTCATGGAAGTCCAATGGCAAGACAAGTGTCAACATGACTGGACATCACCCGAGATGCAGTGGATGACTCTCATGCCTTCAATGTCTAATCAAGCTTTAAGTGTTCCACTGTGCCTGCTTCAGCTTCCTTCAGGATTGTTGGAACAAATTGCTCTTATCTGCCCATTCTCCTAGCGAAAATCTTCACCTGCTTGGGTAAGACACTCCACCCCAGAATTACCAAAGGATTTGAGACCCCTTAGTCACTCGCAACATAGGTGAGAGTTGCAAGGGTCAAGTAAACACCAAAAAACAGGAAAACAGCTCTGAAAAGGGGTCAGAAGTTCTCACATCAGAAGTACTAGTCTTCTCTGACCATCCTATACATTCAAAAGCTACATTAAAAATAAACTCCTCTCTTTTCTTCAAAAGACCTCTT
>JAQQSV010002063.1:19402-38505 GCA_028646515.1 Pseudochirops corinnae
TAATTCTGGGGTGGAGTGTCTTACCCAAGCAGGTGAAGATTTTCGCTAGGAGAATGGGCAGATAAGAGCAATTTGTTCCAACAATCCTGAAGGAAGCTGAAGCAGGCACAGTGGAACACTTAAAGCTTGATTAGACATTGAAGGCATGAGAGTCATCCACTGCATCTCGGGTGATGTCCAGTCATGTTGACACTTGTCTTGCCATTGGACTTCCATGACTCTAGAAAAGAGAGTGGTAAAGAGTTTAGTTTGAACCTTTATATTAAATCTTCTATATTAAGAATATTTGAGGAATTTTATATACATATACATATATATACACATATATATGAGTATGTATGTATATATACACACACACATATATACAGAGACACAAACATAGACACACACACATACATATATGTATATATGTGTACATATGTGTGTATATGTATATATATCTGAGAAAAGCAGAGTAGCCAGCCTCTGCCAGACCCAACTTTCTGCTTCCCATCCTAGAAGGAATTTGAATCTTCCTTGGAAAAAGGGTAAAAGAAAGAAATGCTAGAGCTACATCTCTTGTTTTCTCCCCTCAAGTCATAAACTAAACCTGATGCAATGTTTCAGGAAGAGCCTTGTTATAGTATTTTCATACTATAGTTACATTAATTTTATTAGTGTCATGCTTTGAATTTTTAAATAGGAATAGCTTCATATGAGGAATAATTTTCCTGCCAGATCTATTTCACTCCTGCTTTGTTTATATTATTGTATTATTATATTTTATTATTATATGTACTATATATTATATGTAATTAAATAAGAATATTACTTGTTAAGATTGTCATTTTTTGCTACATTGAATAGAAATATTCCTGGAGCAAATCACTATCCTGTGATTATTATTTAATATCAAATGACTTGCAGACTACTGTAGAACATTATCCTTTGTAGGCAGATGATACAATTACTTTTTGTAATTGAATGAAATTAGTGAGATATAAGTTTACCTTCTATAGACTCACTGAAAGCACTTTCAGGATAATTCTAGTCACAAGCTGAATGACTAGGATTCATGATGTTCTCTCAGGATTTAGTTTTCTTCTGTCATAATATTTCAAAATCTTTATTTTCAGGACTTTATATCCCACATAACTTGGAACTTGTGAATATTTGATATAGCTCTATCCATTAAAATATTTTAAAATTTTTATGAGATCAATTTTAGCTCTGGGAATTTGTGAACAATATACATATGATAATAGTTTCATTTCAGCTTATTTGATGAATTTAATGTTGTCAGTTTCTATTTATTTATTTTTTTCATTTTTAGATTTTAGCAGCTCCTTAATTTCAGATCTTATTTCAACTGATAAGTCTTTTGGGGGTAAAATTATTTCTTACAATTAGATTATCCTTTATCACAATGTGCACAACTTGCAGCTGAGAGTACCACTGATAAAACAACAATAACAACAACAACAACATCAACAACAGCAGCACTTCCAGGTCCCTGTCTACAGTCTGCAAAATTTGTTTCCAATTTTGTCATGACAAAATACTTTAGGAAAGCATTCATAGAGTTACTCTACTTCATGTGTCCTCATGGTTTTCCCTCTTTAATATTCAGGGCCAATCAAATGGAATCATTACTAGGAAGTTAATCATTGGTATTTCCAATTCTGATGTATATGGTATCAGAACACAGAAGATCCTCACTCAGATGTTCCCAATATACTGCTAATAATTATAGCTTTTTCTTTTTTTTTTTTTGCACAGGGCAACCTAGAACACTATGCCACCAAGTCTATATCTTTGAATCCTAAGAAGAGAAGTAAATAAGCATGAATATAATTCCTACTGTGTGCTAAGTACCATGGTGAATACTTTATGAATGTTCACTTGATCCTCCTAACATCTCTGACGTAGGTGATTATAATTATCTTTATTTTGTAGCTGAAGAAACAGGAGTACAAAAGCCAAATGTCTTGCTCATGGTAAGTAACTGAAGTATGATTTGAACTCAGTCTTCCTGATTCTAAGCCCAGCTTTCTATCCATTGCATAATGTTGCTGCCTAGGAGCAAATGCATGAAACTTATTCATGTGCTACCCCCAATTAATGCATTTATTTTTAAAATTTTTACTTCTCTTCCAAATAATACAAATTTTCAACTTGCCAGTTAAAAATGAAACAAATAATCAAGCAAAAAAAAAATTGCATTGGTCACATCAAAGAGAAGTCTCATTTTTTGCCCTGAGTCCATAAACTCTCTGTCATAACATTTGTGGTATGTTACAACATTGGTTCTCTAGAAATGGGCTTGGTCATTGCAGTGAACAGGACTCTCAATCTTTCATATCCATTTGTCTTTACAATGTTTTTGTTGAATAAAGTATTTTCTTGGTTCCCTTTACTTTATTCTGTATCACATCATAAAAACCCTCCCAAGCTTCTCTGAAACTGTCCCCTTCCTCATAACAAAATAATATTCTGTCTCATTTACACTTCATTATTTGCTTAAATATTCCAGAAATCAGTTAACATTTCAGGGTTCCTTAGGGGTTTTCATAGATAATTTAGTATTCTGAGGCTACTCAGGGTGTCCCATTCATATCATTGTAACCAGTACCTCCTGCCACTGCTCTTCTTCTCCCATATATAGACAATGAGTTGAGGGGTTTATATCATCATCTTCATCATCATCATCATCATCATTACTTTCTTCTAATGCTTATTTTTCCCCAACAGATTTAATATAAAAATCATAATGGAATAAATTGTTTCCCTGTCATTCTTTTCATGTAAAAAGTTCTCTGGGCTTGTACAGGTAAATAAGAATAATTACTATTTGCAATTTAGTAAAAATAGGAGATTGTAAGGCCACTCTCTGTAGTTGTACTGAAAGCACCTTGGGTACAACTATAGAGGAATGAAATATACTTAATCCTATTTCTACTTTGCACTTTCTGTTATTGTTACTGTTCTTATTCTTAAACTGTTCAATAATTTAATCTTGTCCAACCTGAATTTGAGGTCTGGGATTTTACATGCCTAGTCTAATTTGTCATATTCTTTCACTTAAGAGTTAGTGACTCCCTTCCAGTCCTCCTAGCTCTTATGTTACTAGAATTCCAAACTTGAGTTCAAAGATCAACAGAGGAGAGGGGGAGATAATCTGTGGCTTCACCTTCTTGAGTAAGTGAGGAGTAAAAGAAAAAAATAATAAGTTCACAACTCTTAAATACAATGAAGTAAAACTGTCTCTGTTTTGAAGCACAGCTGCTAATGAGAACTCCCATGACTCCCTGGAGAAGTATCATGTCCAAATGGAAATCTCTATGGATTTGTGTATTTGAAAGTTACTTAATATGCTCAATGAGGCATGGAACAGATGCTGCTATCCAAGGGAATCTAAGGGGATTCCTTGTTGGAGCTGGCCATATTGTGATTTTTTTTCAAGCAATTTTTAGGGACTAGAAAACTGTTCATTTGGTCCAAGCTTTTCGTTCTGGTTGTGAAATATCACTCACTATGAAAATAATACTGCTCAATGATGCTTACATACCATTAACACTCTAGTAGCTGAGGAGTATCTTAAGGGTTTACTATACATTAAATAACGAAGTGAAAAAATAATTTCTGATGACTCTCCACCACTCTTTATGTTCTTTTGTCTTTATTTAACAACCCCTGATCCAAGCTTGCAGCATCTTAATGCCAAATTCTAGTTGCCAAGAATCCTTGATACAGTGTTTCACTAAAACATGCCCCAGAATGAGTACTTTTTTGCCTCTCCTCACTTGCTCATGAACACATTTGAACCTGTGTCCTTTTCCACACGTGTCCCTTTTCTTTCATGCCTTCCCACCTTTGTTTTTCACTTTTTTTTTATACCAGAAGCTAATGTTATCAATTTATTTGAGCTGTTAGTAGACAAAAAGTCTATTATATCAGTTACAAATCTTGTCTATTGTGAGGACACAGTGATTAAAATAAAATTATCAGGAATGTGTAGGTGTTTGTGGAGTACTAGAATCTCTTGTGTGAGGGAGGACTTGTCAAGATCTTTTCAGGAATGCTCATCCAACTTTGGTATTCACCTGTCACTCAACTCTTAACCTATGGGCGGCTCCAAGAAGCTGTAGCATGCATAGCAGCCACACACTGGTAAAACCATCTCAGCAGATGGGCTAAACCAGGTTGAGAATAACATTCACTTAGTATGCTCTATTTTACTATTTTATTACTTTACTATCTTACTATTTTACCTGCTTTAAAGTCCTGTGGCACCAAGCACATGATGAAAGAGCAGGTACTGACACACTGAGAGCTGTAGTCATAATCCTACAAACAGAAGGCCCAAGGCATAGAATTGTCTTCTCTCTGGACTAAATCAGGAGTGAAATTTCACAACCTCCTGGGTGTCATTTTTTGCAGGCCCACACTGTCCACCTGCTGGCATAAAGAAGGAACTAGAAGAGGTGCTCTTAAAATTGTCTGCTTCACTTAATGCTAACCTGTTTATGCTGGCAGGCAGAGATCTCACTGTGTATTTGAAGCACAAAAAGTACATTTTTGCAAAGGTTCATTCGCCATTGGTACGTGAAATATGTACATGCTTGTGGATGAAGTGAAATCCATTAGACCCGAAAGATGAACAGCTCTTGTTGCAAGAGAGCTCAGCAGTACCACATCCAAATAGCAGGCCTGGGGAAACAAGGCTGGCAAACTGAGGCCATCTGACTGAAGTTGGAGCTGGATACACGTGAAGCTGACCTACGTTTTGCAATCAGATCTGATCGACTCCACAAGCTTGTATGCCTCCCAAAAGGAGTGAACAACAGGCTCATTACAGTGAGAGCTCCACTTTCCAAAAACATGGCACTTCGCCATCATCATTTGTCAGTCTGAGCAAGGCCTTTGTTATGGTCAGTCATGAGGGATTGTGGAAGAACACAGTGAAATCTGGTTGCCCAGAGAAGTTCATCAGTGTTGTATGCCAGTTGTACAATGGCATGCTTATCTGGATTCTGGATAAAGGATGATGCTTTCATGGTCACCAATAGAGTGAAGCAGAGTTGTGCCTCTCACCTGCTCCACTGGCTTCTCACCCTCTCAGGTGCTGCTACTACTGGCTTCAGTACTCTACATTACTGATTCTGGGTGTGAGGGGAACTCTAATCATACTTTAAACATTTCAAAGCACAAAGATCAATTCTTTCAGCTGAAACACATCCTAAAGTCAGGAAAAAATAAATAAAAAGGAGGGGAAAATGAGGCACCATGTGTTTCCAATATGTTCTGGTTGAGAGATAAGAGGAATACTGCCCCTTTTCCACTCTGGCATCACTTTATGTGTAGTGTTTAACACTTATGAACCTTGCACCCCCATCAAGGGGATAAACTGCTGTGACTTCTCATATCACTTAATTCAAGACTCATTTGATTTTTATAATTTTATTATAATTAATTTTTTGGTGTGTCATTCTTTCCATTTATATTTTAATTACTATGTATAATGTTTCATTTCCTCTATTTACTTCACTCCATCCCTTTATAGAGATTTTCTCTTTATTTATTACATGCATCATTATGTCTTAAATATTTCTTACTTAATATTTAGTCTTCATAGACCTCTGAGGATAGCCTGTTTCGGACTCCAATATTGTATTTACTCTATATGTCTTCTATTTAAATGTACTTACCTTTCTTATATTATGTAGCTTTGGGCCAAAGTAATTTATCCCATTAAAGTTCAATTTCCTATTCTCTAAAATGAGAGAAATATTACATTTTACTACATGCCTTGCAAGGATATAGGGGGGTCGTCAAATATGATAGTGTATATAAATGCTTTGTGAACAACAGATCACTTTATTACCATAGGAAGATGATGATGATGTTGATACACTTACTTGTTCACCATTCTGGGACATATTGGAATCTTCCAAGTTAAATAATATACATGTGTTGTTGGTGAAGGATACACAGGCATACAAAGAAACTCACCTGACATTTGATAGATTTCTTATCTAGCTCCTGCTCCATGAGTTGAATTTCCTGAGGATGTTCTTTTAATTTATATCACAAAATAAGTTGCCCCATAGAGTTATAGGAAGGGAAGGCTAAAGTTGAAGACAAAAGAGAATTGCCCTCCCCTACCTTTTCCCAAAAGTAGCTTCTGAGTATTTCTGAGTGCCAGCTAAAGTAAGTGATGCACCTGTGTGTAGAAGAGTCATGTTAGCTTTGTGTGTCCCACAACATTTTGCAGCCATCTGGAGAAAACATTAAGTGCCAAAGATTTAGTGAATTTGGAAATGCATCAATTCTAGAAACTAATTTTTAAAAGTTCTATCTTTTTTTTCAACGTCCTGCTCTTTTTTCATATTTTATCCCTTTTATCTGATTCCTCCATCATTCTTTTAATCTCCTATTTTCACTCTGTTAGGGTGACCAAAAGCATAGTTTGATTAGGGTAAAATCTTTGCTCTCCTTTATACTGTCCCTTTCTCATTAAGTTATCAAGTGGATGTTGCCCAGATCTCTTCACAATGAGACTCCCTGAATGATTGACTTTTTTTGGTCACCACCTAATGTTTTGGACACCCTCCCTCCACTAGTAATCAAATCATCTTGTCAGTATTTTTAATGCCTGTAATCGTTAACACTCACCCTATGAATATGGTTCAAAGAACTAAATGGTGATATTTCTATTGATGGTAAGAAGAATTGAGTGGACATAGCCACATTTAAGTATTTTAAGCTTCTTCATGGGCAAGAAGGGTGGTATTTGTTCAGCTTTGCTTCAGAAGATAAAAATAGGAAATTACAGAGAGGTAGATTTAGACTTGATAGAATAAAAGATTTCTATCAATTAGAATTGTCAGAAAATGGAAAAGACTGCCTTAGAAAGTAGAGTAGGATTGTAATTACCAAAGGTCTTCAAGTGGAGGCTTTATATTGTTAACAATGTTGAAGATGAAATTTCTTTTCTAATATAAGTTGTATCAGATGACCTCTGAAGTATCTTCTAACTCTGACAGCCTGTAATTATAGCCTTCTTTCCTTCAATTCCCTCTAGGTCTTAATCAGATTTGTATACTTATATATTGAATGTTGTAATAGAATACCGGTTTGTGTTCCAGTATTAATAGTTGAAAGTACACTTAGGACTGGGCCTAACTCCAGGCAGCTTTCTTAGTTATTCTGGGTTGTACAATATATTCTATTTAAGCATTATCTACTCTCCATACCATATTACAATTTTTGTTTGCTTTATTCTGTTTCACTGCATACTTGTGATTTCAATTGTATGGGGGAAATCTTAGTAGGAAAATCCTTCTCCCAGGAAAGATACACTACCATAGGCAAATTATGTATTTATGGACATAGCCAGTGTATGATAGAGACAGTACTTGAATCCAGATCTTCCTGATCTGAAGAATGACCATCTCTCCAACATACTGTACTGCTTCCAATGCATTACATAGAGTTCTTAAATAAA
Organism: Pseudochirops corinnae; assembly: GCA_028646515.1. Classification (NCBI taxonomy): domain Eukaryota; kingdom Metazoa; phylum Chordata; class Mammalia; order Diprotodontia; family Pseudocheiridae; genus Pseudochirops; species Pseudochirops corinnae. The sequence goes on from JAQQSV010002063.1 coordinate 26,889, forward strand.
AGACTACCAATGGATCTATTTTTTTAAAATTTTCAATATGTAAAAATAGTAAGAAGAAAGTATAACCAGGAACAATGTCATATACCAACCCACCTTATTAAAAATCACTTTCTCCTCAATATTTAAAGGCACTTACACCCACTTACTATTCCTTTGAGGAGTACAGAATGCTATTAAGAAGGTTAGTTAAGTATATAGGGATATGGTTATGCTAGTAAAATATTATTACTTCTATATTTTGAGGATTTATAAAATTTGGTCCACTATGCTCTATTCACATCCAGGTATAAGATCCAACCTGAAAACATTCTTTAAACCCAAGGAATGATGATAACTATCCAAGCAATGAGCTTCTTAAAGAAGTTTCCTCCAGTTACCTTGAATATTTTGGAAAAAGCAATTTAGCTTCTCGAGGGGGCATTGACCATGCAATAAGTTTGCTGTCAGAATAGGTTAACTTCCTTAAATTCAATAATCATTTATTAAGCACCCATAACATTTAAGGCACTGAGTTAGTTGGTACAGACATAAAGGAAAAAAAAATGGTTGTTACCATAAGGAATATTTCAATGTACTACTATTCTTCAGAAACGGTGAAAAGGAAAAATGTGTAATGACGGGTATTAACGGGAGTAAACCATCACTGAATCAGACACTATGTGTAGGGTACTTGTCAGGATGTGGGGGGAGGGGAGTGAAGGGAGCACAACAAATAGTATAAGGCATGGTTCTTGCCTTATGGAGCTTATATAATATTCATATTGATCATATATGATCAATTACCCTACTTTTGAGGCCTTTTTATAATTTTTCTTCCTTTTAACTTACTTGTTCAATATCAGCAATTTTTATTTTTGCAAAAGCACTGAACTTCATTAAAATCTAAAAAGTAATCTGTACCATCTGAAATGGTCATGGGATCATAAATTTAAAATTGGACTGTTCCTTGCATGCCACCTAGTCCAACTATCTCTTGTTTTACAAATATAGAAATTGAGACCCTGAGATCTTAGGTAATTTGTCAAAAGCTACACAAGAAGTGTATGCAGAGTCAAGAAGTAAAAACCAGGTCCCTCAATTGTAGCAGCAATGTTATTTAAAATATCTATATCCTGTTGCCCCTTTATGTCAGTTGTGCCATTGGTTCTTTGTACATGGTTGTTTATTAAACATCATAAGAAGCACCAAGACAGGCCTATAATAATCTACTCTTCAAACACAAAGTTAAGTAGGGCATCACAAAAAAAATTCATTTCATCTGCCAAATTTCAAAATGCAATAAGGTAATTTGGGTGTCACTGTGCCAACACATAACTTTTTCAAGAGCATGCAGTAAGACTTGTTGGCAATGTTTCTAAAAAGGCAAAGGCACTCACATGGTGGCTGTGATCACACATGAAAACTATTTTTAAGTGAAACTGATTTCATGAAAAAAAATGGGTTTGACATGCAAAAAAAATTTATAAAAACCTTTTTTGGACAAAATTGAGTTTATAGTCAAAATTCTTTGTGTAGACACAGAGTTTATATTTCCTTTAGGGAGTAGGGAGTGGAAGAATACTTTACATTCATCCTGTTGAGTTCTGATTTTGGTTCATGTAAAATTCAATGAGCTACTTAGACTAAGGCATAATGGGTATCATAAAATTACATTGACAGGTAATTTACCCTTGATGAATTTATCCTCATGAAATTTTGTAACAAGAAAAAGATCAAACTCAGGCTAGGCTTGCCAAAGCTAATATGTACAGTATCTGAATAATTTAGGTAATCAAAAAGGCTCAGAGCCAATTGGAAAGGAATTTTTGGAAAGATGATATGAAAATTATTTGCTTCGTTTAAGCAGTGTGTTAATATTTACCTTATGGATATTTTAAGACAAAACCATTATCATTTGAAATATAATTCACTTTTCCACCTACTGATTCTTCACTAAGGATGGCAGGAGTAAGACATCTAACAGTGATAGATCACATTGATAACCATTGTTGTTCTTTGACTATTCAGATATCAATGTATGATCCTCCAAAGTACTCCATCTTGCTCTGAATAAATAGAATCTTGTTAACCTGCAAAAGAAATGTGAATCTACCCCACACTCCCCAAAAGAAAACATTTTGAAAGGATTGACATTTATATTTTATCTTAATTTTTACAAATTTTTGAACTATATACTGTACAACTATGATAAATATATTAGCCAATGAGAAGCTCTCTATAATTCATAGGTTAAAATTTAAATCATAATATCAGAACTGGAAAAAAGGAATCATTTTTCCAACTCTCCAGTCTGAGGGATCTCATTTAGAGTGCTGGGTCTGGAGTCTAGAATACCTGAAATCAAATCTGGTCTCAGACACTTACTAGCTGTGTGAATGTGGATATGTCACTTAATCTCTGTCTACCTCCATTTCTTCAAAAGTAAAATGAATATAATTTGAGCACTTACTTTTCAGGGTTGTCAGGAGGATTCAATGAGAAATTATTTGAAAAGTCCTTAGCACAATTCCTGGCATATAGTAGGTTTTTAATAAGTATCCCCCCCCTTTCCCTTTTTTCCCTTGCCTCTTTCTTTCTTCTTTCCCTACCTTTCTTCCTTCCTTCCTTTTGTCCTTCTTTCCTTCCTTCTCTTCCCCAATCTTGAAGTTGAGGAAAACAAAAATTGCAAAGTACATGGTGTTATAGGGTTATAGGATTTTAATGTGATCTAGAATGGACTTTAGAGATCAAATTGTTCAAATCTTCATTATATAGATGAGGAAAATGAAGCCCTGGGAAGGGAAGTGATATGCCCAAGGTTATGTAGGCAGCAGATGTAGTATTTTGAGTATAGGTCTTCTGATTTCAAATTCACTGCTCTTCCTTTATACTCTGTCTTCATTCCCTCTGTGAGTTGGATGAAGAATTTCTCACTTTCTCCAGCTCTATAGGGCAAATTGTCACTTCCTGCAGTGGTAGGAGAAAGTCAGAGTGATTGTATTTATTAATATGGTCATCCAGGACTTCATTCAATAAATATTTATCATTGTAATAAGAGTATGGCATAGTTGGCTTGGGGCCATGGTTTCTCAATAGGACTCTAGCTTTGTAAATGCAAATATATGATTTTTAATCCAAAAAAAAAAATTATGCCACAGATGAAATGCTTTTGCCTTATTGGTGGCATTTAGTACTATGTAGGGAGACTACTTTTATTTTCTCTTTAAAATAATATTTTTTTCTCTGGGTTTTTTTTAGCTCTTTTCCAAATATTTGGATACACACATTTGTATATGTATATATGAGTGTGTGTGTGTGTGTGTACAATATCATTATATAATTATATATTGTGTGTGCATGTATAACAAAATATAACATAATATAATATAATTTTGCTCAGACTTTTTTTAACCTGAAATACCTTACCCTGATTTTCTTAATACCCACAATTTAAATCCCAGCTTCAGTTCATTTTCCATCCTAAAACCTAAGTTGAAAACTTAAATGGTATTGATAATGAGCAGAATTCTGAAGAAGGTGTATAAAAATTATAGAGTGGGAGTGGTCAAGGAAGAGCTTCACACAAAAGGAAGGATTGGGATAGCACCTTGAAGCGTAGAATGCAAACTGATTGAGAGAAAGAGCATACAAGATAGGTTAGGGGAAAACAAGAGGAGAGGAAAGGGAAAGAAATTGGGGAAGAGAAAGTTAGTCCACTGTTTTTCCTGACAACTCTTTTTTTCCATCAAAATTTCTGTAAAAGTAAAAATTTTCAAGAGCAAATATAAGAAAGTACAAGTCAGGTCAGATGAACCTTCTGCAAAGTTATTTTTTAGATATAATTTAACCATGCTAGAAAAGTCCCAATTTAGAGGTTCTGGGACTGTGGTAAGATGCCTGCAGCAAGGAAAGCAGAAGCAAATTAGGCTTTTCAATGAGTTCATGTGACATAATATAAAGAATAGTTCTGGAGGTTCAGTGACCCCTTCTTCTCTGAACATAGCCTAGAAAATTGTAAGCAGCAGAGAGGCTAGGAATTAAAAGTTTGCATTTAGAACTTAGAGCCAAACACTTTGCTACTGAGAGCTTCTAAGACTCACTACTTCTTTCAAACTCAAATGGAAAAGTAGTATTAGATAATATTAAGAAGGCAAAACTATGATACTCATTCTACATACAAAGTCACATAAAACACTTCTGCATTAGCCATAATACCCTTCAAAATCAAGAAAAATAAATAAAAGCAATAAAATATATTGAAGGTACATGTACTTTAGACAAATGCTGCATATGCTGATGAAATCTAGGATTCTGCACCAAAAAGGGCACATTGAAAGAGCCAAATATCAAGAGTTTGTGAATGATGAATACCTATGGCTCTGAACAGTTGCTTTCTGGGGCTGGCTTGGAGAATGTTCCAGTTAAGAAGTACATAATAGGAAAAGACCTCAAATTTGGCCCCTTTCCCTCACCCCCACCCCTTTCTTATTAAAAAAAGAATACGCTGTCTTTCCACGGATCAGAAGAGCCCTATGGGATGAAGACAAGGTCAACTTGAATTTGGGAAATGTCTGTTCTAGAATGCTGTAAACAAAATACAGTTCAATTGATTCCAACTACAGAGATGTCTACATTGTAAGACATAAGACATTGTAAGACACTTTCACTCTTCTCAGTTTTCTAGGATGTTAATAAACGTACCACAGTCTTTCCCTTTATCTTTGATCCCCTTCCAGAATCCTCAAGGACTTTAATATTAATGTTGGCAAGCCCTCCCAAATTTAAGCATATAATTATTCCATCTCTTAGAGTCTAAAGATAGCATACTTCATTCTTCTTCAATTATCCAGTATCATAGTGTCCTTCAAAATGTTCTTTCATGTCATAACAAAAATGTTAAGAAGCTCCACCCTCCAAATACTATCACTGATCCTCTCTCCTCCACCCATTAAGAAGGCAAAACTATGATACTCATTATACATACAAAGTCACATAAAACATATTTCTACATTAGCCGTAATACCCCCGAAAATTAATGAAAATAAAGGAAATAAAAATATTTCTTATTCTATACTCTGAAACTGTCAGTTCTCTATCTGAAGGGAGAGAGCATTTTATTTCATGAGTTCTTTAGAGTTGTGGTGGATCATTATATTGGCTGAAATTACCAAATCTTCCACAATTATTTTTAGACTATTGTTATTATTGTATAGAATGTCTTCTATGTTGTGTTCACTTCACTTCAGTTCATGAAAGTCTTCCCAGATTTTTCTGAAACCATCCCCATAATAATTTCTTACAATATCATAGTATTACAGATATGATGCTTTTTATATGTTAGATGAAATTTGTTTACTTAATTAATGTTGAAATTCCCACCAATCAACATCCCACTCTTTAAATTAATAAATTATTTCCATCTAAAATGCATTTGTTTATACAAAGGGCCGTTTTCATCAATCATTTCCACTTCACAATGAATGAAGCTATCATATATCAAGACTAAGTTTTATCTAAATCTTTTGTCCAGAGATTTGCTATTCAATAATGAAAATATACAAGATTAATTAAATAAAACAGAATGTTTTGAAGAAAAAATATTTCAGCTCAAAATATGATGTTAAGAATGATGGTTTAAGACTCAGAAAACCTAGATTTTAATATCAGCTTTGCCTTAAAAGGTTTGTTAATTTAGTTGGGTCATTTTACTTTGTTGTGTCCACATTTCCTTAACTACAAAATAGTAAAGTTGGATTAAATGTCCTCTGTGATCTCTTCCAGTCTAACATTTTATGATTCTGTTACATAAAGCTGATATCAGACTTTTTGATAGGGAATAGTTTAAGAGACTAGGATGAGACTAAGTAGCTTAGGGTAGAGGCCCAATATATGAAAATAAATAAGGGTCATAAAGAGATGAAAGTAATATATTATATATAATTTTCTTCCAGAAATTGCCCTGCTATTTTAGAACCACAGGGTGAAATAGAAGTTTTAAGAATTCACTGGTCATCTCTTGAAAAAGATCCCAAAAAGAAAACTCCTAGGATTATTATAGCCATGTTCCAGAGTTCCTAGACCAAGGAGAAAATATAAGAAGCAGCAAAGAAGAAACAATTTGAATATTGCAGAAAAACAATCAGGATAACACAGATCTAGCAGCTTCTACATTAAGGGATCAAAGGGCTTAGAATATGATATTCCAGAGATCAAAGGAGCTAGGGTTAAAACCAAGAATCTCCTACCCAGCAAAATTGAGTATAATGTTTCAGGGGAAAATATGGTCATTCAATGAGGTGGAGGACTTTCAAGCATTCTTGATGAAAAAACCAGAACTGATTAGAAAATTTGATATTGAAATACAAGAAGCAAGAGAAGCATGAGAAAGTAAATAGGGAAAGAAATCATAAAGAACTTATCAAAGCTGAACTATTTACATGCCTACACGGAAACATGATAATTGTTACTTATGAAACTTTTCTGAGAATGAGGACAGTTGAAGGGAATATGTGAGTGTGTGTATATATGTGTACAGGTATACATAGACATAAGGCACAGGATCAATTAGTAGGAAGGAATGATATTTAAAAGGTGAAATTGAGAGATTAGAGAGGAATAAAATGAGACATGGGGAGAGACAGAATGGGACTAAATTATCTCATATAGAAGAGGCAAGGGAAAACTTATAATGGAGGGAAATAACAGGAAGGCAAAAGGGAATGGGTCAACATTACTCTCATTGAATTTGGCTTGGGGGGGGAATGACATACACTCTAAATTGGGTATCTTACCCTACAGGAGAGTAGGGGGGAAGGGGATGAGAGGGGGGATGATGGAGAGGAGGGCAGTTTGGGGGGGAGGGTAGTTAGAAGCACACACTTTTGTAAAGAGTCAGGGACAAAGTAGAGAATAGAACAAGGGTGGGGGGATAGGATGGAGGGAAATATAGTCAGTTTTTCACAATATATACACTATGGAAATGTTTTATGTAACTACACATGTACAACTTATATTGAATTGCTTATCTTCCCAGTAAGGGTGGAAGATGATGGAGGAAAGGAAAGAATCTGGAATTAAAATTTTAAAATCATATCTTTAAAAATTGTTATTATTATTATGCAACTGGGAAATATGATATACAGGCACTGGGGTATAGAAATCGATCTTACCCTACCAAAAAGTCAGAGGGAGCATGGGGGAGGGTATAGGAGAGAGCAGATTGGGGGAGGGGATATTCAGTGGGATCGCTGTTTTGGGGTGGTGGGTAGGAGAAAGATGGGGAGAAAATTTGTGACTCAAAATCTTGTGGAAATGAATGATATAAACTAAAAAAAACACAAAAGTTAATTTAAAAAAATTAAAATACAGGGGTTGGACAAGCTAGCCTCTGAAATCTGCCCCCCACCCCCCCCAAAAAAATTGGAAATTAAGGGGATGATCATTAATTGGGGAATGGCTGAACAAGTTGTGGCATATCATTGTGATGGAATGTTATTGTACTGTGGGAAATGATAAAGACAGTTTCAGAAAAACACGGCAAGACTTATATGAACTAATGTGAAGAGAAGTGAGAAGAACTGCAAAAATGTATACAGTAACAGCAATGTTATAATGATGATCAACAATGAAATACTTAGTTACTCTGATCAACACAATGATCTAAGACAATTCCAAAGGCCTCATGATGAAAAAATGCTGTCTACCTTTAGAGAGAGAACTGATGAACTCTGATGCAAATTAGTATAATTTTCTCATTTTCTTTATTTTTCTTGCTTTTTTTCAAAATATGGCTAATATGGAAATGTGTTTTGTGTGATTTCACATATATAATTGATATCATACTACTTGCCCTCTCAATGGGTTTGGGAGGGAAAAAGAGAATTTGGAACTCAAAATTTAAAAGAAAAGAATGTTTAAAATAAATAACAAAAATTTGAAAAAATAAAAAAAAATAAATATGTGTAATTGAGGCAGAGTAGAGACCAAAAACTAAAGATTTTTTTTCTTTTTTCTCTCCTGTCATTTTTGTATCAATCCACAGGTTTACATCATGTGATGATGAAAAAATACAAGATTGATGAGATAAAAATGACAAATTTTGAAACACAAATCATAGTTGCTCAAAATATATTCACAAAGGAAGAATGGTAGACATTCCTGCACAAGGGACTGGTGATGGCATCTCCTTTTCATCCATGAATAATGCTTTCAAACAGGAGAAGAATTTTACATTTAATCAAAATTAAATGAGCTTTAAATCAGTTTAAAACCTCAAAATGGCTTCTTGATTTGATGTTTATAATGTCACTTTGTGGTTTATTGATGATCAAATTTATTATCCATTTATAAGAAATTGACTAAAATAGAAAAAAATATTAAAATCTGAATAACATAATTTTTGTTAACTTTAGAATATAAAATCTGTCATATGTAGGCATATATGTGTATATATCTATGTATGCATTATTTGTATGTATGTATAAAGGCCTTTCCCTCTCTCTTTTTCCTTATGTTCTTAGACCTCTTTTTTTTTTTTGAATCCCTAGAATCCTTGGTTTCCTTCAAGACTCAGCTGAAGAAACAAAATACATGAGTTCTCTTCTGGTTTACTTCTCCAGCTGCTTTTGCCTTCTCCCTCAAAATAATCTCCTGATTTTGTGCATGTTTTATATATTTTTACATCCATCTCTCTATCTATTTATCTATCTATCTATCTATCTATCTATCTATCTATCTATCTATCTATCTATTTCTAAGATGCCTTTACCCTTCAAATGGAAACTCCTTGAGGGTAGCACTGTTTCACTTTGATCTTTAAATTCTTGGCAGCTAATATAGTCCCTACATATAGGAGACCATTAATTAATCATTGTTGATTATTTGGATTCCAGATTTCTTCTACTCTCAATATTTGGTGAGGCATATGAATGGTGAAGGAAGAGGACAAGAGAACATAGCTGTGCCATCCTGGATAATTGAGAATTTACTGTTTTAGTATACCCTAAGGTTTCTTTTCTACTCCTCAAAAATAATCATGACAAAGAATTATAGAATTCAAAAAGGTTCTTTGACATCTTCTAGCCCAACCATTCATGTGATCTAGGGATACTTTCTATATTTATTTTAGTGAGTTCTTCCAGTCTCATGAACTTATTGTCTCCCATAGAAGTAGATTTTATTTTTAGATACTTTGTGGTGTCCTGTAACTCCCAGTCTAATATTTTTATTTCTGCCTTCTGGAGTTATGCTGAATAAGCCTAATTCCTTTTTCACTGGGCAGTTCTTCATATACTTAAGACCTTTCTGATATTACCTCTAAGGGTTTTCTTCTCCGGGCTAGACATGTATAGATCCTTAAGTTGGTCACCTTTTAGCATGGTTTTCACTCTCTTCATGAGGATTTAAAAAATGCCTCCAGACTCTTTGTTTGGATTAAGCACACCATCTCAGTTATCCACTCCTTTATAGAGTCTGAGCACCAAATACATCTCTGTAATAATTCAAAATTATTTTGGACTCATCTGTAGAAGACAGCTCAAGCATGAGTCATTTTTGATGGCATGTCTTTTCATTGTTACCAAGTATAAATGAATCCAAGAAAATAATTTTATCTTCAATAAGTCACTTGACTTTGCAAATGAGAGGCTAGGGACTATTTCTGCCTTGAAGAGGGCATTTGTTGATGATGTTCTAACTCTGTCTCTCACTAGAAAAAGTTAATTCAAACCTTTAATTTTTTATGCCTTTGAAATGAATGTCTCTAAAAACATAAGTTGAAGGAAGAGTATTCTACAAAAAAATAGTACTTTATCCATTTGATATTGACTTCAAGCTTGAAAAGATTCTTAGGTATCCTATACAGAACACACTTTTGACCTTCTTTAGCAATAGACAAGCTGTCTGTACACCTTTCTGTTAAATCCATAGATACTATTAAGTGTAGAAAGGCACAGCTGGATTGATGATAATCCTGTTAGGACTGAGAAGGGATGGGGAGGCTTTATCATGATAGCAATTTCCCATTATATCCTCCTCATCCTATTAACATTTCATGTCAAGCCAAGTTTATTTACTGCCATATGGCTTCAGCAGTGACACATTCATAAAACACATAAATAAATGCTAGACATAAAAATACTGAAGGCATCTCATATGAACGATGATGTTGCATGAAGTTGAAAAATAATCTCTAGCTAGAATTGAGTTCTGGCAGCTTATACTCACTAAAACCTATAGTTCTTCCTAGTTTCCCAGGATATTTTTCTCATGTTTTCTCAGTAGGTTATAGAATGTATTAAGTCATTACCCTCCTGACCACCTAGCTAAAGTTAATGTTTACCAGTGCTTTGCCAGTTTACCAGTTTACCCCTACACAGTGTTAGGGGAGAAAAAACAAAACATAGTGAAGTTCATTTGTTATGCTAGCTCTTAATAGAAAAGCAGTGTGACAATTTATCTCTAAGTTCTTAGAAACACATAGCACATCAACAAATGTTAGTTATAGGAGATCCTCACTTCAGCCTATCAAAATACAGTTGATGACTCACAAGTAAATAAAAAGAAATAATCAAAGAGGCTAGCTATGGAATAATTATTTCTTGCTTTCTACTTCCCAGGTAGAGCCACTCTAAGGCCCTAAATGTTAACACTTTTTAGGGGGGCAACAAATATGGTAGCAGCTTGGACACAAAATTCACCATGACCAAAATAAGGAAGGACTCCTGATTAACTGACATGGAAAAAAATGGCAGAAGGATAAACTAGGTCTTTATTGGAGCAACTGACTCTGAGCAACTCAAGAACCACTGTTACACGAGTATTGTTGCTCAGTCATTCATTCGTGTCTGACTCTTTGTGATTCTGTACACCATACTGTCTTGGCAAATTTCTTGCTAAAGATAATGGAGTGCCCTGCCGTTTCCTTCTCCAGTGTATTAATGTAAATAGAGGTCAAGTGACTTGCCCAGTGTCACACAACTAGTAAGTGTCTGAGGCTGGATTTGAACTTAGCTCTTCCTTACTCCAGGCCCAGTGTTCTATCCTTTGAATCAATTTGATGCCTCTTCTTATATGAGTACCTTGTATTTAAACCATTTTACAACCACTGATGTTCATAAACATGATGTCAATTTGTAAATAAAATGTTGATTTTTTTTCCATTTATATTGCATATATATTAATTCACATACATCTGCATATATTGTTAATTCTAACAAAACGGGAACTTTGAAAGGGAGAGTCTCTTTCATCTCTAGCTTGCTTTAGCTCCTCAGTGCCTAAATACAGTACTGAGGATACAGTAGGTGCTTAATAAATCCTTTTTGATTGATTATAATTTATTTTAATTCAACCAAACATAATCTATATTTTCTGTTTTAAAAAAAAATTTTAATTTTATTTTAGTTTACATCATTCATTTCCATGAAATTTTGAGTTACAAATTTTTTCCCCATCTTTCCCCTACCCACCACCCCAAAACAGCCATCCCAATGTAACCCCCCTCCCCCAATCTATTCTCTCCTATGTCTTCCCCCCTCACGCCTCTGACTTTCCTGTAGGGCAGGATGGATCTCCCAACCACAGTGCCTGTGTATCTCAAGTTCCAGTTGGATAGAGTTAATAATACGAAAAATAATAA
>JAQQSV010002064.1:0-38485 GCA_028646515.1 Pseudochirops corinnae
CCAATCCCCTTCTTCCACATCAACAGGGGAGTTCATGCCTTCTCAACCATGGGACAGAGTTTGCACCTTCCACACTTAGCACTTAGTACTGTCCCTCCACTTAGTACTAAGTGCTAAGTATCCTGCTAAACCAATTACTATTACACCAAGTGACCACTCTGATAATTCTGGAAACTTCCCTAGCTGCTGGTGATCTACTCTGTGGAAATCCCGCCAGCCACAGCTGATTGGGGCCACCCTGGGGCTTAAACCATAGGCTCATGGGGGTTGGGCTTGGCTCCCAGCATGCTGTGATGGATGCTTCCTGTCTGCCTGCTGGGCTGCCTTTGGTGGGAGACTTGTTTCTCTCTGTCACTTTGTGGGTTCTGTAGCTCTAAAGTTTGTTTCGAATTATATTTTATGGGTATTTGAGGTGGTTATGGGGGGCGCTCATAGAGTTTTCCTGCTTCTATATCACCATATTAGCTCCGCCCCTCACTCATTCTTTCTATTCTCAATATAGCCTTCATGCTGAGTCATCGCTTCTTTATAATCTATACATTTATCAATGAATGGCACCCAGATGGACAATGGACTGATGGCTCTACTAGGGCACTTAGTAAGGACTGTGTAAAAAGCCAGCTCCAGTGGTCTCCATTTATACACTTTGGTGGCAGAGAGTGGCCTTCTCCAATCATCCTGGTCTATATTTTGCCACTAGACCCAGATGGCCCTGGAGGAGAGAGTGAGACTGGGGACTTTGCACAGCCCTCCCTCACTTAAATCCAATCCATTTGCAAGACATGGCATCAACCTCCTGATGTCAAGGTCCTCTTCAGGAACAAAGGACAAACAACAACAGCAGGGTGGCACAGGGAGCATAGATCCCCAGTTTGACCTTCTCATCTCATTTCTCAGTCTCCTCATTTCTCATCTCAGGGCACTACTTTGGAGACTTTTCTGATTTCTATGCCATGTCTGGGAAGATCATTGTTGGGAAAATCTTATACCCCTGCAAGATCCCATCAGCCTTGGTACTCAATCTCATAATTACCCTCTGCCCCTGATTGGAAGGTGGGCTCAAGACCTCCAAATCCTCTATTTAAGAAGGCATCTCAGCTCAGAGCATCTCCTTATTTCTCACCTAGCTGCACCCCTTTGGAACATCTCTGAATGCCATGCCATATCCTTTCTAGTGCCTTCCCCTCACCCCTTTTAGTTTCCTTTTTATGATATTAAGTCCATTCGATTTTTTAAGCTCCTTGAAAGCAGAAACTATTTTTTTCATACTTTTATTCTCATCATTATATCCCATGATATAACCTCATTCATGACCTTTGAAAAATCTAAATTCTTTTATGGCCTTTCCTTAATGTCTAGAAGGCCCTGAATCCTCATCTCCCTCTCTCAGGATCTTCTTCTCTTCTTCCAAGTCTTTGCTCAGTTCTCCTGCATCACACATCCTTCTCATGTGCCACCAGTGGTTCCTGCTTTCTTCTGCTTATGGAATGGTACATTTGTTTATTGGTGCCCATAAGATTCCCTCAAGTAAAATGTAAGTATCTTGAGGATTGTTTCTTTTTATCCCCAGTACCTGGCAGTTTTCCTGGCACCTATTTAATATTTAATCAACATTTCTTGACTTGAATTGTACCTCATGTTGCATAGACCACCTTCCCATCCATTGCCAGTCAATTCTATGTCCTCATTCTCTCAATCTATTCCCTCCTTTCTGTCCCCCCATACCAAGACCCTACTTCAGAAACTGCTTAACTCTTGCCCAAATTATCATAAGTGTCTTCTTACTGGGTTCTTTACCTCCGCTCACTCCCCCATACTTTTCTGAATCATAACTCTAATCATATTATCACTACTATTTCCCTTCACACATACCATAAATCAAATTGAAATATTTATGACATTCCAAGTATCCTTTGATCATTGATGTCAATCAATGTCAATAAATTCCAGAATATTCCCCACATTTTCATACCTCAGTGCCTTTGCTAATGCTGCTTTATCTGTTTAAATGTCTTCTCTGCTCGGTCCGGCCTTCTCCCATCATCTCCACCTTTACTCATCTGCCCATTAGGAAATATATAAATTTTTTCCTTCCTCAGTACTCCTACAGCATTGGATTTGCCTGTCTCATGAAAGGTCCCATTTGACTCTGAATTTCAGTTCAAGGGTTTTGTTTTTATTTTATTGGAGGAGTGTTGTTTTTAAAATTAGGACCTGTAATTTCAATGATATGGAACACTTCAGGTTTAAAAACTTCATCCACTGATGCATATTGATAATTCATCACTATTTGGCACCTGAGAGGTGCTTAGGGCCACACAGTTGATGTTTCAGAGATGGGATTAGAATTTAGGTTTTCTGATTCTAAATGGAGCATTCTGCTACCCCAGGTTGTAGTTAAACATCTATCTTCATTCTTATGCTAGAGTGAAATTCGGTAAGAATGGAAATATCAGATTGTTCATATCAATACCCCTTATTCCACTTGGCTTAGATTAGGCATTTAATGGACGTAAAATGCAACTTTTATATCCATCTAGGTTTTGCCCCAGAACCAAATACAGCCTGTCCCCAAACCCAACATTTATGGGTAGGGGCAGCCAGATGTTGTAGTGGGTAGATGGAAGGTTCATCTTCCTGAATTCAAATCTGGCCTCAGATACGTACTAGCTATATGACACTGGGAAAGACACTTAACCTTGTTTGCTTCAGTTTCCCCATCTGTCAAATGAGCTGGAGAAAGAAATGTGCACCACTCTAGTGTTTTTGTCAAGAAAATTCCAAATGGATCACAAAGAGTCAGGTATGAGTGAAAATGTCTTGACAACAATAATCCTTTATTATTTCCAATTCAGGTTTTCACCAGAAGTATTTTTATGACAGGATTTTGGAAATAAAAGGTTGGCACACATGTGCGCACACACACACACACACACACAGGAAATTTAGACTTTTCATAACAACTAATAAAGCTTCTTCCCAGGCATTTTTCATGTGACACCTCTAATGGGCATCTTTTCACAATTCCTTCCATTAGTGCTATCATTATTTTCATCAATAGGCATTTCTTAAGTGCCTGTTCTGAGACAGGTCCTGTGCTAAGCACTGAGGATGCAAACAAAGGCCAAACATGCCTTCAAGGATCTTGCCTTCCACTGGTATGAGGCCATACACTTCAAGGTTTTATGTGTGTACGTATGTATCTGGTTTTTACATTGTATACCCCCAGCAGAATGTAAGGCACTTGATAACAGAAATTGTTTTTCTTTCTGTTTTGCATCCCCGATACCTTTTAAATAGTAGCCCTCAAAAATGTTGGTTAGATTGAACTTTTGCTTGAAAATATGAAAAAGAGGCAAATTAGTGCACATCAATTGTTTCATGCTTTTAGGAAATATATATTTATATCTAAATTATGATACAATATGCAGTTTCTTTAATCATAATCCTGTTTAACCAAACAACATATCTGATTTATTAACATTTGGTTATACATTACAGAAATAGCCAAGAATACCTGTTATATTTATTGATGGAAAATTCCCCTTAGGAAAATGAAATGCAGACTATCTGGGAAGTGTGTAATTAAGAGATCAGCATCTGAAATTTCATATAAATAAAATATAGAGCAAAGGAAAGGCATTTATTTTCTATGGGATTTGCAGGTTCCTGTCTGATAAAAAATGCATTTGGGTGGACTGTGCCACCAAAACACTGGACTGTTCAATTTGAATAATTAAATTCAGTTGAGAAAGCATTGCAAAGCACCTACTATGTATAAAACACCAGGCACTGGGGATACACAGACTGAATCAAAGGCATGGATGAAAATAATGGGTCCATTGTGCTGGGTTTCAAGGTGGGGATGATTGAAGGGCCACGTCTTGGCAGCATGGAGAAAAGCACATTTGAAATGCTAAGCATGATCTCTTTACTTTCAAACTTCAATTGTCTGTGCTTATTTTTTTTTGTTTGCTGTGGTTATTTCCTCCACTGAAGCTTCCAGTCCCTCTCCACCTTTAGATATGTTCTTTGTGAGTCATTTCCTCCAAGAAATCAGTCACTATGTGACCAACCAGCACATGGGTGAAAGGAATAGTCCTTGGATAGAAGTAAAGTACAGCCCTGTGGCTGCCCACAAATCCTTTCTGACTTGGTAGGATTGGCCAGAGCTTACCATCATAGATAAAGAGCCAGAAGTAACCATCTTCTCTAATGCCCTTATTTTATAGATAAGGAAACTGAGTTTCAAGTGGGGCAAATAATTTGTCCAAAGTCACCCAGGAAATATGTGTCAGAGGAAGGATTAGAGTTTCACTCCTCTGACTTGAAAACCGGTGCTTTTTCCACTGACTAGAACTCCGCTGTAATGGCCTTTGAAATCAGGGTCAACTCTGAATTGAGATGCGGCTGATAGGAAGACTGTTTGATCCAGCATCCATAATGAAAACATATATACCATTAGAGTTGGTGAGAAACAGACAAATTCAGTACGACAGGAATCACAGAAGCATCCCAGAGATGCCAGATAAAGTCTCTTAGCGACAAAGATTCTGAAAACTGAACAAAGAACAAAATGGCACTAGAGATTGAGTTGTGCTGCCCAAATCATCGATTGTTAGTAGGAAATGTTCAAAATGAGTTGCCAATACTCTTGCTGTGAAGCAAATTCATAACCATCTGCTTATTTGGGATGAAATGTTGTTCTCCGCTCAGCCCCCACTGGGACTAAATAACAGCCCAGTTACCCCAACCACATAATTAACAACTACATGGCATTTGGAGCAGAGGTCAAAGGAAGATAGAGATGAGTACTTTTAAAGGAGGAATCATTTGAAATCTTCATGTGGATATATTAGTTGGGAAGTGCCAAAGACTCAAACATCTCTTGTTGATACTACTGTGGGGTCTCCACAGAGAAATCCTGTATCAGGAACTAAAGATGTTAACCATCTCCAAGTTTAATGAATGTTCTAAAAGCATGTTCATAATGAGATGATGGACAACTAACAGGCACAGTCAAGGATGAGTCCTTTGAAAGAGGAAGAAATACATTTGTAACAGTGGTAGGGATCATGTTAGCATTTAATGCCATCTTTATATTTTACACATAGGAAAATTGAGATACACAGAGAACCAAAAGTGTAATAGGAGATGGAATGTAAGTGCCACAAGACTGAAATACAAAGAAAATCAATTGTGTGACTTTCCCAAGGCCATACAGATGGTAAGAGTAAGAAGCCTTATTTGAACCCCTAGAATCAGTGCTTCTGTTCAGTTTCAGCAACATTGAGTCAATTGTTAATATAATCATAATTGAACCTTCAAAGTTCATGTACTTAAAAAGTAAGCTTTGTAAGTAGGTAGCACATGTATGGCCAGAAACTTAATCATCTTAAGAAGATTCTGAAGGTACTAGACACTGAGGTCCTTTCTTGAGTTAGACTGTGAAGCATTGTCCTGTAGAGAGAACAACTCTGATAGGCTAGTTTGAATGCCAAATGTATGTTTGCCTAAAAGCCTGTTTTACAGAGAACTCACTCAAGGCAAGTGCTCACTTGGAGGTCAGAAGAAGTGACACAAGGACATTCTCAAGGTTTCTCTGAAGAACTTTGGAATAGATTGTTTGTCATGGGAGACACTGGCGCAAGACTGCCCAACATGGCATGTGTGCATCAAAGAAAGTGTTACACTCTCCGAGGAAAGAAAATTTCAGTAGCTCAAAAGAAGTGAGATGTACAAATTTAGAGATATCTCTACTCCCAATGTACATATGGACTATTTGTGCCTGGCCTTAGCTCTTATAGGTTTGCTAAGCCACAGTCGGACACTGTGTAATGACCACAACATAAAGATGCCATTTTGATCCTCTTCAAGAACAAAGGACAACAACCAACATTCTGACTCCTACATTTATATTTTGGACCAAGGTTTCATCATGACATGGAGGAGACCCTGACTTCTCGATGGCTATGGCTACAGAATACAAATTCTATTAGGTGAGTGCCACCAAGGTAAAGTCTGTTAATGGATAGTCATCCAAGAACTTGAGTCTGATAATGGATAGTCATCCAAGAACCATCCTATGTTTGTAAGATTCCTCATTAATGGTAAATTTTATGACCAACAAATCTTGAAACTACACTAATATGCTGAGGGATTTCAGTTTAAATGGGTGAAACAACAATCCATATTCTTGAAAACATAGATCTGTTGAAGTTAAAGAAGAAAGAACACACACACACAGTATGAAGTCCAGTAATTAAACAAATCATCCAAAGTGGGGAGGTGACTTCTATCCTTGTTGTATGTGATACTGAGTGAGTTGTATTGTTTCTCTACCCCTCATAGTCTCGTCACCTCTAAGATTATCAATGTAATCCTGCAATGCCTCATGGGGGCATTTTAAAACAGAACACTGATAAAGACTTTGATCCTTGGGTGGTATCAGAATGATTGAATAAAAATTCCACAATAAAAATATTCTTTGAACTTTAGACATTTGTAAAACTCTCCCTAGCAACCTAGATAAATTCACAAACAGCTCACCTGAGCATTTTGCATACTAATTGCGTGAATTAATAAATCTAAAGAAGCTTATGGGGGAAAAAATCTATGGGCAGACAGAATTTATTTGATTTTCCCTTTTCTGAGTCTTCAGAACACACAGTATCACTTCACATCACCCCAGGCAGTGAGCAAACATCACTTCTGCACACAAACCAAACAAGCTCCCTATATTAATTATTAAAAGGGGAAGAGCAAGAACTGTTATAAAAAAGGAAAAATGGTATCCACACTCATGTGTCAGCAGCTGAAATTACCACCTGTGGTTAACAAACTCTAGAACAAGCTGTCAATAATTTCATGTGCTCAACTCTCACCTTCCCTAATAACTATTAGTGAGGGTTTATTTCTCTTAGTTACATGATTCATTTCCTGCTTCCTCAGAGACCATTTAACTGGATTCCTTTGGGCAATGTATGGGGTTTATTTCTATATTGAGTGTTACATATCAGGCAGGGAGAAGTCTAGTGACCTTGCCCTAATTTGCCTGGAGATGTATTTCTGGGCAAAGCGAAAACAAAACAAAACAAAATAAAAAAATCTGGTATAAAGTGAAGTGTTGCAGGTACACAGCTGGAAAGAGGGAAGGATGAGATGTTATAATACTATTTTCTCTCCTGCTGCTTTGCTCTGAATAGGAGAAAGTCAGAGGCAAGTTGTCCATTTTAGGAGAACACAAGTGAGCACCAGTTTTTGAAGATGGTCTCAACATGGATAAAAAAAAAAAAACAGGTGAAATAGAGTTGGAAGGTGGAAGAGAGACTTTTGCAGATTTAATAATGCTCTCCAAGTTATTGGCAAGAACAAAAGCAATGTGCAAATCTATCTAATCTAATGCAAATGAGCCAAATTATTTGCATTAGAATCATAAATTCGTGTGCTAAAATTCTTTGATAGGAATTCTTTTATTTTAAAAGTGCAAAAATTATATATATTATAAGAGTTTACATGTAAAATATGTGTTTACATGTAAAATACATATATAAACAATTGATCAGAATGATTTCAGGAAATTAATATGATCGTTATGCAATTAACTCCTTAGTTTAATTGATCAGTGATGAGTTAGAAACAAATGACCTGGTGTTTGCTATGTTTATTGTTTTAGTATATTAAAACATTAGAAACAAGGTTCTTCAGGCTTTTTCAGGGAATGGGGTGAAGTTAGCAAAGTAGATTCTGTGGGCAGACATAGGCTTGTTGTTTTGCATTGTTTGTCCTTTTTCCAAGAGGACCAAAGGGATGATGGGTAATGTCTTGATTTGCATGTGAATTAGATTTAAGGGAGCCTGACTTGTACAAAGTCATCAGTTTCACTCTCTCTTCCAGACTCATAGAAGTCCAGTGGCAGGACAAAAGTTAGGATGATTGCTGAGGGCCTGGTATACAATGAAAGACTCTGGCATCTTCTGATTCTGACCAAGCTGCAAGTGTTCCACAGTGCCTGCTTTGGTCATCTTCATGACTTTTGGAACAAATTGTTCTCATCTACCCATTCTATGAGGAAAAATCTTTACATGATTGGAGTAGACACTTCCACAACTTACCAATAGTTTTGAGACATGTTGGTTACCTTCAGTCTGGTTTGGCCTGCTACCCAAGGTTTTACTGAGGTACGGCTGCTGCGCATGCTACAGTCATGGGTGAGCACTGTCACAAAATATGGATAGGCAGCCCTGAGAAGAGCTCAGCAGGTCCTCACATCAGAGGTGCTCATCCTCTCTGAATAGCCCATACACTTCACAGACATGAGGAGATAAATAATGATGGTAAAGACAGGACCTGATAGAGATTTTGGAGATGCTAGTGAGGAGCTGGTAGTGAAGATCAAGGAAAGAAGTAAGGGAGGGGCCCATGATGGTGGCAGGAAAGAGTAGGCAGTAGTAGCTGAGTTGTTTGGAGGTTGACATTGAGGAAAGCAGACCAAATTGTACAAGAACAAAGAAGTAGGAAAACCAGAACTGGGAAGCCAATGATAAAACCATAGAAAAGGTAGACAAAAGTAAACAAAGGCAAGACACTATGGTGACAAGAAGTGAAGAGATAAAGCATGCTAAATATATTACCTACTCTGCACTCACTCACCCAATGCTCACTTAAATGGTAGGCTGGGTCTCCACCATTTGAGTTCCTTGATTCCCTCAGAGTTCTAGGGGTGGCCCTGAGGCACTGGGGTGGTTTATAGCTCCTGATATGACTATCAATGGATACCCATTTGTTCTTCATGTTTAATTAGATTTTAGAAAGTAGCACTTCACTAACATGATATAGTACTAATTGTTGGTACAAAGCATCCCTTCCAAAAGTCTGTGACTGTGACACTCTCCTACAAGTAGAGAGTTGAGGGGAAAAGGGGATTCCAGATTAGGGTCTGAAAGTGGCAAAATGCTACTTCTCAGCTCCTTATTGCTGGAAACCTTCTTCTGCCCTCATTAAGGCATTTTCCAAGTTCCCTTTGGGCATGTAATATCTTTCTGCTGGGCTTTTTGTGGAGTCCTGAAGCTGCCTTTCCTCAGTAAATCTAGTTTGTCCTCAGCTCCCAAAGCAGACAGGACTGTTGATTGTTGCTGTCTTAGGATTCTGCTGCCAAGGTTCTGATGAAATGTTCAATTCCTCCAGCCTTCTGCAATTCCAAAGGTCCTCCTCAGGCAAAGGAGAAGAGACAGGGAGAATGAGAGTGAGAATGAAGCTGAGCAGTAGAGTGGATAGTGCTGGGCCTGGAGTGAGGACAAATCATTGATGTGAGTCCAAATCTAGCTTCAGACACTTACTGACTAGGTCTGCAAGTCTAGACTAGTCAAGGCACCCTGTTTGCCTCAGTTTCTTCATCTGAAAAATGAACTGGAGAAGGAAATGGCAAATAACTCCAGTGTCTCTGCCAAGAAAATCCCAATTAGAGTCATGAAGAGTTGAAAGGATTAAATAACAAGCACTTGAGGCTGATGAAAAGCAGCAAAGGAGACAGGATGAGCATGAGACCAGGGTTCTTTCTCTTCCTCCCTCCCTATTCCCCAAGCGTTGCTTTCACAGTGGTTTGTTTGTTTGTTTGTTTCTGGAACACTCACTCCTCTCCACCTTCAGACTCTCAACCCTTAGGGTTCAAAATGGGCTTCTCATTTTAAAGACAATCTGCAGAGTGTGATTGCCTTTCCTCAGCCAATACTGATAGACTTTCTGTGCCAGAACGTCCTCTAGAACCCCTTGGCTTTCAAGGACTTTTAAACGGATGACTTTGAGCTAAGCCCAAAGATGAAGTCTGATTCCATAGAGAAGTGCAGGCCTTGTGCACATCAGCAAAGGCAGAGTAGAAGGACTGGGCAGCAATCCTGAAGATTCAGCGGCTGTGACGTGGCGGGAAGGAGATGCAAGTCCTGCATGGTGGGGAGTTGTTTCCCCCATCCGGGTCCTGTAGTAGGGTTTAGATTAGGATGACCACCTATGGATGAGGAAGCACAGCCTGGGAGCAGCAGAAGGAGCAGGGCATTTGAGGGTGATGATGATCAGAAACCTAGTAACACTCCTTCCTTCTAAGGATATTTTAAACCCTAGTTCCTAGAAGCTCTTGGAAAGGGGGGGACCGGATGACAGAAAGATGAGGCAATCTCTTATTCTTTTATTTTATGAGTCATGTTATTTCAGGTTATCTCCAATTCTGCTTCACACTGGCAGGTACACTAATCCATAAAATTTGACTTTCTTTATCCCAGTTCTTATGCAAAGCTAATGAAAAGAAAAGCAATCTATCTCAGAACCCAGAAGCCAAGGAGGGACTAAGAGGTTAGAAAGCCTCTTTCTCCACTACCCTGACACACAAAAAACTGCCTCCCAGGCCAGTGATGGGTCAGTGGCAAGCCCACGTGACTATATATTTTCTGTGTACCAACTGTACCTAGGAAATGGGTAACCTAGGAAACCCACTTGGCCCATAGAGACACACTTTTTCCTCTAGCTGAGAACTTTCCCCAGACTTGGCTTGTAATGATGGAAAGATAAAGTCTCTTATACTAAAAGTACTAAAGTAGGTTTCCTTGGCACAACAAAGATGTTCAAGACAATGTGTAATGGGCTTCTTAGGCAATACATATTGTGCTTAGTCAGTTAGTCTAGTTAAGTACCAGCTTCTTTAATTACCAAGTTTGGGACTTACTCCTCCAGCCCTTAGTTTCTTTGCTGGGAAAAAGAAGATCCTAGTCCTTGTCCTAGCCACCTCTCAGGGTTATTATGAGGAAGGCACCATGGGATCCAAGTTGTTTTATGTTCTCTTTACTGTCTACTCAGATCCCTCTCTTTACTTCTTTAACAGCAATTAATCAGGAAACGCGTATTAAATTCCTCCAATGTACCAGGCACCATGCTAAATGCTGGGGGTACAAAAAGAGGCAAAAGACAGTCCCTTACCTCAAGGAGCTTAGAATCTAATGAACCTAGGCTTCCTCTTACTCCACGAGGGAATAAATGAGGAAGAGAGAACTGTTGGAAGAGGAAGGGAAATGAATTGCTCTAGATAGTTGTATAGTTGGTGGTAAGAAGAAAGAGGGATGAAGAACAGGAGTACTTTCAGACCAGAAATGAATTGCACTTGGTCCAAGGTGAAGAAACGCCTATAGGATCATTTGTGTAGAAAGGAACCCATTGATCTAGTATATTCATTATAAATACTATATAATATTGTATAAAATAGTGTATCATATACTATAACATAATAAATACAGAATCTTAAATTTACAGGACACTTCAAAGGTCAACCTATTTGTCAATGAGAAATCAATTTGCCATGCGTACAACAAGGTCTTTGCTTGCTAACCTCTGATGAGCAGTAATTCATGGTCTCCTGAGACATCCCTGTCTACTTTTTGAGAACTTTAGTTATCAGGGAGTGTTTCCTAAATTTATGTGTATTCAATTTCCAACCATTCCTCTCAGACCTACCCTCTGACCCCAAGCAGAACAAGTCCATGCCTTCTTTCATTTCAGATATTCAGGAACTTGTTCATTCTGTTAGCTATGCCTGAAATGTTTCCTCTCCCCACATCGCTATGGTTCTCCTTGAATTTCATTGGCTTGGGGATAGGCAACTGGGAAGAGCATTAGAGGCTACTGAGTGGAGCCCCATTACTTAAAATGTGAAAGCTAAGACATAGAGAGATGGAGGGGTTTGCCCAGGTCACAGTCAGTAAGTGTCTGAATTGGGGTTTAAACCCAGGTCTTCTGGACTCCAACTCTGGCATGGTGGCCACTCTTCCATGCTTTCTATCTATTCATAGCTACTTTTTCCTCACAGTTTTAATGTCAATGTTTTATGAACTAGACAAGTGTTAAAAAAAATTAACATTTCCATGTAAAAAGATAAAAGGGTAATATGTTAAAGCATGAATCTCTATTCCATAAAACTTCAATTTTTTTTTTTAAAGTATGAATATACATTTACCAGAGTAGCTAGGTGGTACCGTGAATAGAGCCCAGAGCCCAGAGGCAGGCAGACCTGAGCTCCAATCTAGCCTCAGACACTTACTAGTCCTGTGACCCTGGGCAAGTCACTTAACTCTGTTTGCTTCAGTTTTCTCATCTGTAAAAATGAGCTGGAGAAGGAAATGGCAAAAGATTCCAGTGTTTTGTCCAAGAAAACCCTCCATGGAATCAGGAGGAGTCAGACATAACTGAAATAATTCCACAACAACAGAAATAAACTTCCCACAATAGAGTCAAAGGCGTCCTGCCTCTCAGTGCTTAGCCAAACTTCCTTTGCTTTTCTTTTATACATTAAAAAAGGTCATGACATTCTTTTCTTAAAAAAAAAAAAACATTTCTAACGGTAGCCGTGCCTTTCCTCTCTCTGCCTACCCACTTGCCAATTCTTTAAAACCCAACACAGGTGCTTCTCCTCCATGAAGCCTTCCTTGATCTAACTAGGCAGTAATGACTTTTTCACTGTTCACCTTCACATAACTTGCGTCTTATGCCTTTGCATGCTCTTATCCTGTATGCCTTCATACTATTCCACTACCTTTAAAAACTCACTTCTCTACAGGCTTCTTTTCACCATTATGCACAGATTCCTTCCTATAACAGATGCCATATGATAGAGGAGAAAGGAGACAATGGAAGGAGGCTTGGAGATTAAGTGACAAAAAGAGGAGTTGATTTTGGAGGTAATAGGGAGCCATTAGGGTTTATTGAGTAGTAGTGTGACATGATCAGAGCTTCATTTAAGGAAAATAATTCTGGCATGTTTGTAGAGGATGGATTTGAAGAAGGAAAAGCCTAAAGTAGGAGGTGACTGCAGTAGTCTAGGTGAGTGGTACTAAGGTACTTATACTGTGTGGTGTCCTGTCAGTAGAGATTAGACTATTAGGGAGGAATAATCAACTGGCTATAATCAGTAGTGAGAATGGCACCATGATTGGGAACCTGGGTTTACTGGAAGGACCCTCCTCAGAAATGGAGAAGTTTAGAAATGGGATGTTTAAGAGAGAAATGATAGCAAACTTATGCAGAGTTTGAGATATCTTTGGGACGACTGGTTACAAAATTTACAAGGCACAGTTGACAGTGCTATCAGCTAAATATTTATTGGGATGTTTGTTATTTTGTCATATCCAATATCTGAGTATGAGGAGTAGGAAAGTTTCTTCTCTTTACCTATCAAAATAAATGGGGAAAGAGTTCTTACTATATAGAGTTTTGGTTTAGAGCAATTCTCATTGAAAGTAATTTGTCCAAACCCTGAGGGAAGGGTATCATTGTTGGTGTTTGTGTAATATTCCCTCATAGTCAAGGATTTTGAAGAGAGTTCAGCAACTGAATTGGAAGGATCTGAGTGGCCGACTCAACCACCAATATTCTCTACAACCAAACAATTGTGGTTCAATATAATATATTATTTAGAAAAAATAATTCTAATTCTTTCCATCTAAGATCCTCAGATAAGTTCATTCAAACATACTCTTTTCAACCTTGCCTACTCACAGTATCTGCTATATAGTAAATACTAGTATTTTTTTAGAATGAGATGCTTGTTTACTGACAGACAGAAAGAATGCAGGAATAATACAATAAAAAAAATGTTAAAAATCCCACATCAAATCTTGGAATAGTGCTTTCAAAGGTGTAATAGTGGCCATGGGACAGAGAACATAATTGTTCTGGGCACCCCTGAAGCAGGCTCTTTTGAAATGAAAATATATAATTTGTTTCATCAAAATTCTAAACCACATAGACCTGAGTCTTGATTATGTATTTAAACTCAAAGATCACACAGCAGATTAAAATGGCTTAATTTGATTAAAGTATATTTTCAGTATTTCTTTATCTTCTCCCCTTTATTGTAGCCAAGGTAAACCATTCCTCTTACCCCCCCAAAAAAGTATTTGGATGTTTACCTTAAAATTATCTTTTATTCACTGTGTACACTTGGAAAGGATTCAAGTATTGAAGCTTGCAATGGTGGTTGATATGAATTCTGACAAACACCCAGAAAGGAAGACTCAGAAGAAATCCTCCTCAATGCACCATGGGTTTTTAGAAAATAAGAAATAAAGGTCATTGAAAAGGTTATAGGTCTTCTGGGAAATTAGAGGGAAGTCTTGTTAGAGAAAGCACACATAGCTTTGCTTGACATGGGTTTTATTTTCTTCATCTTATTCAAAGGTTTATGTTTCTCGTCTGCTTTGCTGTTTTATTTTCATCCCTTCCTCTGAGCTACGATATCAGACTTTGGGGGTGATTTTCAAAAACTGTCCATGTCTTGCTATTGGTATGAAGAGTTACTGAAGTTTCTAACAGCTTCCGTCTCAAACATAGGAGTCTTGTGGAAAAGGGGCTGGTGAATAAGTGGCCATTTGATTGAGTTGTAAATGAAATGCAGGATGCACAAATTTTTAGAATTCATCCCAAATTTTCACACGAGCTATTTGTGCTTAACCTGTGGTAGAGCACTCTGAGCTCATATTGGTCTGATCAACCATAGTCAGTTATATTAAAACTTGACTCTAGCATAGTGATGTCATTTTGCTCCTCTTCTAGAATGAAGGACTGCAACCAAATAAGAAGTCCCTCTGGCAGACCTGAAAGACCCTGGCTTTGTCATTTTCACTCCCAAACCCATCCATTCTAGTTCAAGGTTCAAGATTTCAGTTATATTATAATATAACAATGCCATTCAGGGATGATGCTTTTGGTTAGCTTCCAATCTACACATTTTCAACCATAAGTAGGTATTTTAGGGGCAACTGGTATTCTAAAATTCAGATGATTTAGCCAAATTTAGATCTAACTTTTCAACTTTTTGAAATCCATGTTATGTTAGATAGCTACTATATAGCTTCAAAATGTCCAGGAACTATTTGAGTAAATATTCAGTACAAACAGTATAGAATAAAGAATAATAATGTTAATAATAACAATAGTAAATGGGGATTACCTTCCATTGACACTGTATTTTATTTTGTTTTTTATGTATATGATTATTTTCTTGTTATCTCATCCATTGGAATGTAAGCTCTTGAAGGGCAGGCATGTCTTTGTCTTTATTTGTATTTCTAACACTTAAGAGTCTCTAGCACATAATAAACACTAAAGCTGATTGACAAGTACATATTTTTCATTCAAGTTTGTGAAGTATTGTAATACACTATCTCATTTGACCCCACAGTAGGCTGGGAGTTGACTTAAATACTGTGGAGCTAACAAGAACTTGGCCCCTGGTGGGATGATCTAGGTTGCAGGGGCAGACCCCAAGGATGGACAGTGATATATAAGCAGCTTCACCAACTCTTCAGATTTGACAGAATGTACTTCCACCTCATCACCAACTGCCCATACCTGAGTTCCTAAAAATACCTCTACAGAGAGTAGAAGGCCATGGGGACCCCTGGTCATGATGGATTTGGAGGTTGTTGCTTAAATACAGCTATTGCTTGATCATATACTTAAGACCCCAAGAGCTTTATTGAATCAAAACAGATATCTTAGCTGAGCCATAAGACCCTCACAACTACTCTCTGAGGGAGAAGCTATCAGAGGTCTCTTTTTACATAAGAGGGAATGGAATTGAAACTCAGAGAAATAAGGGAACTTGCCCAGGGTCACTTAGCCAGTGTCTGAGTGTGTCCTCACTCCAGACATAGCACTTCAGCCTACACTACATTCTATCTCTCACTGTGTAGTGGGAAGACCATTGCATTGGCTAGGACATGCAGTTACATGGCATGTCCATTGAATTAGGCCATCATCATCCATATCAGGACAAATAGTACAAACAGTCAGAGTTTGGTACAAGAATGCAAAATCAGAGGAGAATAGGTCAAGTTTCATTTGGAAAATTGTACACTTCTAACCATCTCCACAAGATACAGTTGACCAAAATCAAGGACATAAAGAAATCTCGATTGTCACTACCGTTGGTAACAACCTTGGCTAGAAGCAGGAGAGTTCAACATCATAGAAAATATATTCAAAACCCTTGCTTTCTACTTCTCTCTGATCAATATTAAGTAATGACAAAAAAGATGTCATCCTGGAAATATCTGATGGAGAGAGAAGATTATCTCATAAAGCAAGAGGAAGGTAGAAGAGAAGGGAACCTGTGCTAGTTCTGATAGAACATTAAAAGACTCAGAAAAAGGCCCTGGGCACTTTTGATAGATATTCCGGAGAGGATTTATGGAAGGACATGAACGTAATTCAGGATGAAAGGTAAGAATGACATATGACCTGTGCCACTGGAAAAAATACCTGTCATAAACTGATTTGATTCAATTAAAAAAACCAGTTCTTAAGTACCTAATATTTGTCAGGCACTGTTCTAAGGCATGGAGTTATAGAAATCACTCCTAATTTCAAAAAGTTTGTATTCTTCTGTATCCCTAAAACTTAGAACAGTGCCTGGTATATTCTGAGCATTAAAAAAAAGTCTTGCTGATTGACTGACATTCTAATAAGGAGAACAGAATGTTCACAGGAAAATAAATTGCAAATGAAAACTATAAAAAGTAAATTGAAACTTTAGTTTAGTAGGGAATTTCTTTAGTGGGGACAGACAAATAATTGAGAAAATTGGAAGTGGCTTTGTTTGTAAGGTGGTACTTGAGCTGAACTTGAAGAGACTAGGTTAGGGGTGAGGAACCTAAGGTCTAGAGACAACCTGTGGCCCTCTAAGTCCTCAAGTGTGGTGCTTTGACTGAATCCAAGTTTTTTGGGATTTGTTCTGTGAAGTTTGGATTGAGGCAAAGGGCAGCACTTGAGGACCTAGAGGGCCATATGTGGCCTCAAGTTCTCCACCCCTGGAATAGGGATTTCAGGAGACAGAGGTGAAGAATGAGAATATTCCTGGTGCAGGGGAAGCCTGTACAAAGACATGAGAAGAGGAGGTGGAATGTTCCACATGGAAGCTAAAAAGTGAATTTCTTTGGAACATAGAGTGGGGGAGAGGGAATAGAGTGAAATTTATCCTGAAAAATATGTTGGAGCCAGCTAGTGAAGGCTTTTACCTTTCTTTTTTTCATCTCAGAGGCAAAAAGGAGCCATGGGAGCATATTGAGCAGAGGAAGGACATGATCAGACCTTTGTTTTAGGAATGTTCATTTGGCAGCTTTGTGGAAGATGGATTGGAGAGGAAGGAAATCAGAGGCAAAGATAGCAATTAGAGCCCATTTGGAATGGTCCAGATGAAAGAAAGACAATAAGGGACTGAAGTCAAGTGTTGGCGTAGAGAGTATATGAGGGTGGGAGAGAGGAGGAGGGTCAATGAGGCTTGGGAACCACAATGTTGTAAAGATTCTGAAGTGTTGAAATAGATAATCCAAGTTTACTTTGGTTCCATTTTCCTACCTCTGTGCCTTGGGTCTCATTCTTTTACTACAGTCATCTTTGAAGGTCCTTTCCCCCAGGAATCTTTCCTTTATCTCTGCCAATCAGTAATGACTTCTTAACCCTTGAACCTCACCTAGTACTTTGTACACACTGCCCTCATGCACTGGTTCTGTGTATTTTGTTGATTTGTGTTAATACCTTATCTCTTGCCAGATTTCGAGTTCCAAGAGGGCAAAATACATATCATAGGACAGCTAGGTGGTACAGTGGTTGGAGCACTGAGCCTGGTGTCAGGAAGGCCTGAGTTCAAATCCAACCTCAAACACTAGCTATGTGACCCAAGACAAGTCACTTGTTCTATATTTGCCTCAGTTTCCTCATCTGCAAAATGGAGATAATGATAATACTTCCCTCCCAGGGTTGTTGCGAAGATCAAATGAGATCATAATTACAAAGTGGTTAGCACAATGCCTGGCACATATTAAGCATTATGTGAATGTTAACTATTATTATATGAAAAGTTTTCATTGATAATATTTCTACAGCTCTTAGCATGGTGCCTGGCACAAAGCAGGCATTAATAAATGATTGTTCCCTTCCCCCTAAAATCGAGCTGTTTCTAGTTGGTACTTAATAAATGCTGACAGGGTATTTCAGTGAATTTCTTCAAATCAGGTTCATACCCTTATTGTTGATGTCTACACATGTGTTTGAGACGTGGAATTCACCGTGAGTCCTTTGAACGATGAGGATACATGTGATGTCTTTTAGTTAGTTTGACAACTTCAGGTTTTTCAAGATCTATAGTTTTTGAACAGACATCCACCATCTTCAGGGCACTGATATCTTTACCCCAATCTCTAAGTGTGCTTAGTCAAACTGCTTTAAAATTCATCTCCATTATATCTCCATGTAGCTGTTCTGGAACTGATCTTTCACATGTCTGTGGTAACCATTTGGGGGCTGCTCCCCATGATTCCCACATGGCCTAGGGCCCACAGCCATGGGCCCTAGTGGATGACCACTTTACTCATACCCTGCAACACTCAAGAGTAAAGGTAGAGCATCAGTGTTCATAGGCTGACTTTACTCCTTGATTTCCCAAAAGTTTTTCCTGGCATGTTGAGGGTATGACATGTAGATGACTGAGAGAATCCTCAAAAAACAGTACTGATCCCCATTCAGCGCAAGGAAGAGAACAGTAGTGACCCTAGCCACGTGGGGTGGGTAAATGAATACAGAATGATCCACTCCCTCTGGTACAACACTGGGAACCTAGATATCCAGAAAGTAGCAGCCACTTCTCTATGCCCAATTTGGCTGAGGAGAATTTCTACATCTGGACTATTTTTTGTTCCTACATGTTATTGGAGGTGGAAGGTGGTACTTGGGTTGAATCTTAAAGGTGCTAGGAACTTGAAGAGACAGAGGTAAAGAAGGAGAATCTTCCTGGTATATAGGCAGCTGGGATTATCCATGAAAACATATGAACAGAGAAAAGATTCTGAAGGGAAAAACACTGGTAACTAGGAGGGAAGTTTTTGTGCTTCTATATGTGTACATAGGTTAGTAAAAGCTCATTATGCATTCTCTGGGACAGAGAGGCCATGGTAGTTCAAGGTCATCACAACTCTGAGATCCACCCCACCCCCCCTAACACACACTCATACACAATCTCCTTAATGTCATTCTCCTAGTAGCTAAACTCCTTAGGGGGGGAAAAAAAACAAACCTCAAATCTCTTAGAAGAAGAAGCCCAGTATAATTAGCATCATATAGAAGGTAGTTATAGAGGCTGTCCTCTGTAGGAGATAAAAAGAAAATAGCATGTAGTTACAGTAAGTCAGTTGTATTAACTAGATGGACTGCATAATTAGTGTTCAGGTTGAAATATGAGGTTCAGGAAGTGAATATAGGAGAGGTCAGAGAGTCAGTCAATGCTATGTAGAAATTACATTAAGTCCGAGGATACACTTCCAAGAGATCAAGGTTTTATAAAGAATAATGTGCCCCTTGGGGGAGCATATGCAAGCAGGGCAGTGTTGGTACTTCTATACTTGCTATACTTTCAAATTAAATATGCCTTTGTAAAAGCTAGGTGTTGTCAATTGGTTAGATGGAACTGGGGTTCTAATCACTGACAGCTAACAATGGGGAAGTCGTAGCAGAATGGCTCAAGGTAACAGGCAAACAGAGCCCAACCTTGACGTAAAATTCAAAGTCAAGGAATAGGCTGGGGAAAAGATAGCAAACAAGACAACAAAAAGAACTTGATGACAAAAAAGCTACCTTGAAGCAGGGAAGAACAAGACAGAAATTCAGAAGAGGACGCTAATGTGAAAACAGCTGTAAACAAAGCCTCAAAAAGAAATACTAATTGAACACAAGCACAAAAAGAATTTTCTAGAAAAGTCAAATAAAGAGATAAGAGTGGTAGAGGGAAAATTGGTAAAAGAAATAAGTGATGCAAGAAAAGTATGAAAAGAGAATTAACAGCTTGGTAAAAGAGGTGCAAAAAATACTGAAGAAAAGAACTCCTTAAGCAGAATAGATCAAATAGAAAAAAAAGAGGCAAGGGTACAAAAATCCATTTAAGAAAATAACTCTTTAAAAAGTAGAATTGGTTAAATCCAAAGAGATGAAAAAACTCACTGAAGAAAATATTTCCTTAAAAATTATATTTGGGCAAGTGGAAGCTAATGACTTAAAGAAATATAAAGAAACAATAAATAGAAAAAAAGAAATAGAAAAAAATGTAAAACATCTCATTAGAAAAAACAACTAACAGATTAAGGAAAGAGAAATTAAGAATTATAGAACTACCTGAAAGCCATGATTTTTTAAAGAGCCTAGACATATTTCAAGAAATTATCAGAGAAAACTGACCTGATATCTTAGATCCAGAGAGTAAATAAGAAATTGAAAGAATCTACGGATCACTTTTTGAAGGAAGTCCCAAAATGCACATTCCCAGAAATGCTATAGCCAAATTCCAGAGCTCCCAGGTCAAGGAGAAAATATTGCAAGCAGCCAGAAAGAAATAATTCAAATATTTGGAGTGATAGGATCATACAAGATTAAGCAGCTTCTGCATTAAAGGAGAAGAGGGCTTAGAATATGATATCCTGGAAGGAAAAGGAGCTAGTGTTATAATCAAGAATAACCTACTAAAGAAAACTAAGTATAAACTTTCAGTGGAAAAAAATGGTTATTTAATGAGAGGACTTTCAAACATTGCTGATAAATTGACCAGAGCTGAATAGAAAATTTGACTTTCAAATACAAGACTCCAGAGAATCATAAAAAGGTAAGTATGAAAGAGAAATCTTAAGGGACTCAATAAAGACAAACTCTTTACATTCCTATACACAAAGATGATACACGTAACTCTTAAAAACTTCTAAGAACAAGTATTAGGACAGTTAGAAGGATCCTATATAGATAGAGGGCATGCATGTGATTACTTTTGTTGGGATTATATCAAAGAATTGAAGGGGTAAGGAAGAGGAATGCACTGGGAGAATGCAAAGGGAGAGGTAGAATGGGGGAAAGGTTTTCTCACATGCAAAAGCTATTCAAAGAAGAGTTTTTATAATGAAGGGGGAAATAGAGGGGTGGTGGATAATTCTTGAACCTCAGTCACCAGAATTGATTAAAAGAGGGAAGCACACATGCACACGCACACACACACACACACACACACACACACACACACACAATTGGGTATAGAAATCTATTTTACCCAATGGGGAAAATAAGGAGGAGGGGAGAAAAGAAATGGAGGTGGGAATGATAAGAGGACAGATTAAGGCAAGGAGTTGTCATAAGAAAAACTGACTTAAAATACTATTTTATTTCCCCCAAAATACATGTAAAAAGAATTTTTAACATTTGTTTTTTGTTGTTGTTGTTGTTCTTATTTTAAATTCCAAATTCTATCCTTCCTTCCCTTCCTTCCCTCTCCAGGTGGTAAGTGACCTGATATAGGTTATACATGTCTAAATCATGTAAAACACTTCCATATTACTCATTTTATACAAAAATACAGACTGACAGAAAGGAAGGATGAAAAGGAGAGAAAGGAAGGAAGGAAGGAAGGAAGAAAGGAAGGAAGGAAGGAAGGAAGGAAGGAAAGAAGGAAGGAAAGAAGAAAGGAAAGAAGGAAGGAAGGAAGGAAGGAAGGAAGGAAGGAAGG
Organism: Pseudochirops corinnae; assembly: GCA_028646515.1. NCBI lineage: Eukaryota > Metazoa > Chordata > Mammalia > Diprotodontia > Pseudocheiridae > Pseudochirops > Pseudochirops corinnae. The sequence continues at coordinate 21,572 of JAQQSV010002064.1, forward strand.
AAGAAAGAGAAGAAAGAAGGAAGAAAGGGAGAGAGGGAGAGAAGGAAGAAAAATATAATTTCTTTCTCCAGAAGCAGATAGAAATTTTCATCATTAGTCCTTTAGGATTATCCTGGATCATTGCATTTCTGATAATAGTTGGGTTCTTTACAGTTGTTCATCATATGGTATTGCTGTTACTGCATTCCATGTTTTCTTTGTTCTGCTCCCTTCACTTTGCATCAGTTCATGTATATCTTTCTAGAGTTTTCTGAAATTATTATGCTTGTCCTTTCTTATAGCACAATAATATTCCAGTACAACCATACACCAAAACTTGTTCAGACATTCCTCAATTGATGGGTATACCCTCAATTTCCAATTCTTAGTCACTCCAAAAAGAACTGCTATAAATATTTTTGTACAAATAGGTCTTTCCCCCCTCTTTTGTTAATTGCTGTGGGATATAGCCCTAGAAGTGGTGTTGCTGGATGAAGGGGTATGCATAGTTTTATAGCCCTTTGGACATAGTTCCAAATTGCTCTCCAGAATGCTTAGATCAATTCATAACTCCCCCAAAAGTGCAGTAGTGTCTCAGGCAAAACAGACTTTTGGGTAAGAATTGGATAAAAAGAGAGACAGAGAAGGGTAAGCAGAAGAAAATGGGATAGAGAGAAAAAATAATTGTAACTGTAAATGGGAATGGGATAAGCCCATCCATAAAATTGAAGCAGATAGCAGGATGTATTAGAAACTAAATTTTAACAAATATGTTGTTTATGAGATAAATTTAAAATAGAAAGACACACTGAGTTAAAATAGTGGTCTGAACAGAATCTATTATGCTTTAGCTGAAGTAATTAAGGCAGGGTTCGTGATTAAACTATGATTGAAGACAAAGCAAAAATAGGCCCAATTAAAAGAGATAATAAGGGAAACTGCATTTTGATAAAAGGAACCATAAACAATGAAATGATATTAAAAAAAATTCACAGAAAGTTTTTCTGATAAAGACCTTTGTTCTCAAATATGTAGGCAACTAAGTCAAATTTTCCAAAATTAAGAGGCATTCCCCAACTGATAAATTATCAAGTGATATGAACAGGCAGTTTTTAGAAGAAGAAATCAAAGGTATGTATAGTCATATGAAAAAATGTTCTAAATCACTACTGATTAGAAAAATGAAAACTAAAGCAACTCTGAGATAGTACCTTACACCTATAAGAAACAACAAATGGTGGAAGGGATGAGGTAAAATAGGTAGACTCGTGAAGTATTCATAGAGTTGTTAACTGATCCAATAATTATAAAACAATTAGTCTAGAGATTCTACTCTGATTATGTTAATTCTGGAGAACTCTGCTTAAAGGGCATAAAATTGTGTGTACTCTTTGACCTAGAAATACCACTACTAAATCTATATCTTAGAGAGATCAAAGAAAATGGAAAAGGATTTGTAAGTACAAAAATGTTTATAGCAACTCTTTTTTGTGACAGCAAAGAATTGGAATTTGAGAGGATGTCCATCAATTCTGGAATTGCTGCAAAAGTTGTGGCATATGATTGTGATGAAGTATTATTGTGTCTACAAAACTAATGGGGAGGGACCCTTAGGAAAATATGGGAAGATCTGTATGAACTAATACAAATTGAAGTGAGCAGAACCAAGAGATTGCTGTTTACAGTAATAGGAATATTGTAATCATGATCAACAGTAAAAGACTGAGCTACTCTGATTAATAAAATGATTCAAGATAATTCTGAAGGACTGATAATGAAAAATGTTATCCACCTGCAGAGAGGGTGTTAAACTTTGAGTGGAAATTGAAGATAATTTTCTCGCTTTTCATTATTTTTCTTGCTTTCTTGGTGATATCACACATGTTTTGTATGATTTCACATATTTGATTGATATGATATAGTTTGCCTTCTTGGTGGGTGGGGGAGGAGCCTGAAGTAGAAAGAGAATTTGGAACATATTTTTAAGTTAAAATATAAAAATTATATTTTAAAAACATTCCTGTAGATAACACTGTATCCTCTTGATATTGTATTAGTCTCCACTGAAGTTTGTGCAGTAAGTTCTTGCCCAGGATACAACTCAAAAGCCCAGTTGCCTTGCAAGTGAAATAATAATTGAGTTCATTATTCACCAGAGGCTTTTTTTTCTCTCCATGCAATACAGGTGAAACCAAATGTTTGTCACCAATACCATAATAATGGTTTACAAATAACAGCAAAGGGGAGTTAAGAATATTTCCCAGAGACAAGAAGGTATCCCTGGATTTTGTTGAACAGAACAGTGACATTGTCAGACCTGTCCTTAAGGTAAATCACTTTGGGAGCTGTATAGAACATGGGTTCGAGTGGAAAGAAGCTTGAAACAGGAAACCCAATAAGGAGGAAATTGTCATAGTGCAGGTAAGAAGAAATGGGAGCTCAAGTTAAGATGGTAGCTAGGTCAGCCCTGAAAAGGAGATGAACATGAGAGACAAGCATAATGGTAGGAAATGCATGGTTTGGCAAGCAATTGGGAATGTGGTGTAAAGTAGAGTAAGGAGTTGAGTATGATATAAAGGTAGCAGATGTAGGAGACTGCAAAGACGATGACACCCTCAACAGAAACAGGGAAGTTCAGAAGAGGCATGGACTTGGGGGGATAATGAGTTCTGCTTTTGTCATGTTGAATTTGAGATATCAATGAAGCATTATTGGAGATGACCAATTGGTGATGGTGAACTAAAACTCAGGAAAAAGACATTGTCTGGCTAGAGAGATCTTCAGATAGGTCAGTTGCACAGAGATTATTATTAAACCCATGGGAGTTGATGAGGTTACGAAGTGAGGGAATGCAGAAAGAGAAGAGAAAGTCCACGGCTGAGCTTCAGCATACACCCACATTTAGAGATAAAACTCCTTTGACCATTCTACTGAGCCAACATTCCCTTCAGCATAGCAGACTATATAAGCAATGAAGTTGCATTCCTGCCATAGCCAAAATGAAATTAAGGACACTCAAGCAATATTTCCTCTCCATTATGTAACATTTCTGCACCTCACATGGGATATTGGTTCTTTTGCCAAGAAGCATATTTTGGAGAAAGAGCAGACTGAGCGAGACACCTCCGATCACAATGTTCTCTCTAATTAGCAGTGATTTACCATGCCTTGCCTTTGCTTCATAGCCTTGACCCTGGGGTCTGCTGCCTATCCTAAAATAGCTGAATCCAGATGCTTGCTAGATCTAAAATGCTGAAAGAACTGTGATATATAAGTCAGTTCTGCCCAAACCGGGACACTCCTAAAGTGTCACCAGCACTTTGGAGGAACAATGAAATCTTGAAACTTCTCTGCTCCCTTGGGGATCCTGTAGAGTAATTGTCACTAAGAGCATGAAGAAAAGCCCCTGGGTTCAAAAATAGTACAATACTTTCAGCTATAAGAAAAAAAAAAAACTAGGTTGTCCTTATTCAGATATGAGACACCTTCTCACATAATGGGCTTCACACATTCCAATTATCAAGATATGCCTTTAGAGCAAAGAGAGAGGGGGGAAAAAAAAATCTCTCCTTGGAGATCTATGTCTATTGTGAAAAGAGAGAGTTCTTTCTCCAGATCTGATTTGATTATCCTGTCAGGGACCCAGCTGGCTTCCATTGCCTTTAGTCTTGGCTAAGGAGTACCTGAAAACTAAAGTTTGAAAGTCGAACAATCTACTTCATTTGTTGGTAGATTGGTATCTCTTGTTTATTGTTCAGGAAGTTAGACCTAGATGCATTACAGCTTTTTCTTTTTTTTTTTTAGTTTGAAGAAGACTGCCTCTGTTATCATAAAAAAAAATCCAAAACAATTCTACTTCAGGCAAAATAGGACAGATGACAGGAATGACTTTTCCACAACCCGAACATCAACTTGTTTTTTAATGGAATATTTGGATTTGAAAAGAACTATCATCCAGTTTGGGACTGATTACTGATAGGTGGTGATATTTTGTTGGATAATTTAGGACTCACCCTTTTTTTGCATGTTTCCAGCCAGTGTGATGAAAAGAGTACTTTTCCTGGTAAACAACTCATTAATTTATCCTCCCAAAGCTCTCTATAACAGTTTTAAAATGCTAATGTGAATTACATCAAAATTAGGGCCCCTTATACCTAATCCTTGTTTGAATAAAAACCCCAAAGTTGATTTGCATCTTTTTTAAAGTGCTCTTTTTGGCAATATGTAGATGACAAACACATAGCAGATGCTTTCTGAAACTTTGGGTAATTTCTAGTACCAAATGAGTTAACATATTTAAAGTCCTTTATAAACCTTCAATACCATATAAATGCTAGCTATTAAGACAGGGTTGCCACATGAAGTGAATGGAGTCTAGGACTGAGTTAGGGCAGACATGAGTTTGAATCAGTCTTAGGCCCCAACATTCTGATTTTGTGACCCTAAGTAAATAATTTCATCACTCTGTGCCTCAGTTTCCTCATCTGTAAAATGACAATAATAATGGCATTCACCTCATAGGGTCATTGTCAAATGATATAAAAGATACGTGTTTTGCCAATCTTAAAACACCATCTAAACACGATTGTTATTATTTTGGTTCCTCCCCCCCCCTTTCTAAAAATGCAATGTTGCATTTTGCTTTTACTATCTCGAGTATTTGTTTCAGTGAAAATGAATCCTTCCTTCCCCAATAAGGAATCGGGCTTTTTGCAAGCAACCCTCACTCTTAATAGAAATATTGAGTAGTGCGGAGAGTAAGGACTACTTTGTTATTATTCCTGTTCAGTCATTCAGTCCTATCTGACTCTTTGTGACTGCATGAATCACAGCATGCCAAGACCCTCTGTCCTCCAGTATCTCCTGATGTCTATCCAAGCTAATGTTCATTACTTCCATGACGCCATCTATCCATCTCATCCTCTGCTGTCCCCTTTTCCTTTTGCCTTCCAACTTTCCCAACATCAGACTCTTTTCCAAAGACTCCTATCTTCTCATTAAATAGCCAGACTATTTAAGCTTCAGCTTTAGTAAGTTCTTTAAGTATTTACTTACTATCTAGGTACTCTCAAGGTCTTCTCCAGCATCATAATTTGAAAGTGTCAAATCTGTGTAGTCTGACTTTCACAGCCAGATTGTGACCACTACTGAAAGAGTCGTAGCTTTAAGCATCAGGATCTTTGTCAGTAGGCCATGTCTCTGCTTTTTAGTATGCTGTTCAGATTGGCCAAAGTTTTTCTTTCACTTTGGTTACCCAGATGCTTAGTGTTATTAACCTCAATTTACAAGAGAAATTGAGACAGAAGTATGAAATAGCCTCCCACAGAATCAGTGGTGAAGGTTAGGCTCCTCTGTATCCTAGAGAAATATTTTATTCACTAATCACTTAGATAAGACAGATGATGGAAAGTGAAGAAAAATTTAAAAATCCAAGCTCCTAAGCCTGGCATTCAAAGCCATGTACTACCTAGGTACTAAATCATGATATAGTAGAAAGAAGTCATGATCAGAAGTGAAAGAACTTGGGCTTAAATAAAAAGAGCTTACCTTTTTATATCATGCCTTAAGAGCCCTACCGGTCTAACCTGACCCTTATAGTAACAAGCGGTACATGTTAGTATTATTCTCATTTATAGATGAGGAAACTGAGGCATGAAGAGGTTGAGGGATTTTCCCAGCACTACGTAGTTACTTAATTGTCTAAGAAAGATTCAAACTCAGAGCTTCCTAACTTCAGGGTTAACTCCGAATTGGGCCACCTAGCTACATGTATGACTTTCAAGAAGTAATTTCCCTTCCCTAGGCTTCAATCTCCTTCACTGTAAAACGAAGGATATGGATTAAGATAAATTCTAACCTCCCTTCTAGTCCTAAACTCTATATATCCAGCACTCTACCTAGAGCTCGCACCCCTCCCCCATGCATGTTCTCTTCTGGAATCCTAATGGACTACCTTGGGCTCCAAACTTGCCTTGCATTTTCCCATCTCTCTTCTATTGCTCACTCTCTTCTCTCTGCTTGAAATGCTCTCTGCTTGTATTTGCAGACCCTGTACTTGACTGCATGCCACTGTGGTGGGGAGGGAGAAAGGAGGGGAGAAAATTTGAAACTCAAGGGATTGTGGAATTGATCTTGTAAACGAAAGTAAATAAACAAGTCAATTTTAAAAAAAGAAATGTTCTTTCCTCCCTGCTCTATGTTAATATTGTATCCATTCTTCAAAGCTCAATTCATATACCATTTCTTCCAAGATACCTTGCTTGATTTCTTCCAACCAGAAGTAGTTGTTTTTCTTATTAAGTCTCATAGACTTATGTATCTCCATTTTTTATTAATTTTTTTTAATGTAAATCAGTGAATCATATTAAATTCAAGATCTTTAGGCTTCATATATATATAGTATATAACATACAAACTCATATGTATATATATATATATACATATATATATATATATATATATATATGTGTGTGTGTGTGTGTGTGTGTGTGTGTGTGTGTGTGTGTGTGTGTGTGTGTAATGTGTGTGTATATGTAATCATCACATTTAATTCTTTGGAATTCAGAACTCCTGAGCTTATTTGATCCATCAGCCACAGCCTCCCCATTAGCAGGGACTACAGGCAAACCTGGAGATTTACCTTGGTTTTTAAGCTACCTCCATCCAGTCTCTCTTGATTCTCCAGATCTTCTACTAGAGTAAAGCCTGAGAGTCTCCTTCATTCCAGCTCTCTGATAAGAGCACACAAACCTCTAAATATTTAAAGGGGATTTACTGTGACCAAGGGAACATGCAATGTAAGTGTTGGGAGACTTTTATAGAATCTCCAACTTCGAAAACACCATGGAGTCCAAAGTCCCACTTATTCCTTGACAAGAATGCCCTCTATGCCAATCCCAGGAAGTGGACATGTAGACTTTACTTGAAAATCTCTAATGAAAATTTTCCAAAGCAGTCTATCAGAGCCATGGACATTTCTGTTTGTTAGGATTTCCTCCTAGATGTCAAGTTTAAATTTGCCTGTTTGGACTCTGCTCTAATGCTCCTAATTCTGACCTTTTGACTAAGTAATACAATCTAATTCCTCTTTGCTATGGCAGCCCTTCAAAAGTTTGAGGACAGTTTTCATGCTCCCCCTTAAGCCTTTTCCTCTCCACAACACACATCCTCATATGCCATGATTTTCAGACCCTTCCTAATTCTGGTTGCCCTATTCTGGATACTTTCCAGCTTCTCAATGGTTTTCCTAAAATATGGCTTGGAAAACTCAACAAAATTCTTCATATGCAACCTGCCTGTGGCAGAGTATAGCAGAACTATTATCTCCTTAGGCCTGCCTATCAGGTCTCTCTTATTTCAGCCTCATTTATCATCTCTTCCTTCCCTCTGGTCACCAAAGCTATGATAACTACTATGCTTGCCAATGGTAACCTCTCTTGGCAAATATGAAAGCTACCATAATCACAATTAAGAGTTAGGGATATATTGAAACATCAACCTACTCTCCCATTTTCCCCTCTCTCTCCTGCACCCTTTCGCCATATCTGGGCTTGGCTATTTCACTAATCTTGAGGTTATGTAATTTGCCCTGGTCTGGCAGGACAGATTGAAATGAACATCTATAGTATGGACTTGCCAGAGACCCTGGCCAGCTGAGAGAAGCATTTCCTGACTTGGGATTGGGCTATCGATTCTGCAGGGCTGCTGGGACTATCCACCAACATATTCCTCTGAAACATCATTTTCAATAAATGGAAAAAAAATGCATTTCAGCATGTGTCTTGTAAATTATTAATATCATCATGCCATTTTCCCAGAAGACATTCTTTTAGCAAGGCTATTTTAGAGTCGGGACTTGAATGAACAACAGAATTTGGGCAAGCAGTGATCAATGAAGCTTTTTCTGCAATTCTAGGCAGCTAGGTGAGTTCAAATCCACACACACTAACAGTGTAATACTAGGTAAGTCACTTAAACCTCTGTCAGCCTCAGTTTCCCCAGCTGTAAAACACAATGATAAAAAATCAAATTAGAAAATAATTGTAAAGTGCTTAGATGGTGTTTGACACATAGTAGGCATTATATAAACATTAGGTACCACCATCATCATTACTGCTTGCAAATGAATATATTGATGGGCAAAGAGAAGGAATCTGAATCTCTGGTTTTCTGTCTTCCCCCTAGGAGCTCTGAAATAACAAAGAGCAATCATGTGACAGAATATATCAGTTGTCCAGGAAGGTTTCAGTGGGATGGTTAGAAACCACATTGCAGGAGGTTGAGGAAACAGTGGATAGTAAAAAAAAATGGAGACATTGGGTATAAAGCAGAGTTGGGGAACCTGTCACTTTGAGGACCTCTGGGTCCTTGATCCACATGGATTCAGCACTTTAGGACTTAGAGGGCCACATATGGCCTTAAGGTCACAATTTCCCCACCTTTGGACTACATGCAAGCTTTTCAAGAAGCTTGGCAATGAATGGGAGGAAAGAGATAGGTTTTAATCCAAATCAAAATACACATATGAGGCTCCTCCAATGTGGAGGTACTGGTGATATAAAGGCAAAATAGATCTCACCCTCGAGTGCTTTTTTGAACATGTGATTATAAACCCAAGTACGTGCATACAACATATTCTATAAGATTGGTTTGGGATAGGACCGTGCCTAGACCTGGGATTTCAATGAATTCCCCAATAAATAAATTCCCCCTATCGGTGCAGGTCAACTCCTGCAATGGATAGACAGAGCACTCTCTACAACATAAAATAATACAATTTCAAGAGAAAAAGAGTGAAATACCTGGGAAAATTAGGAAAGGTATCATATAAGAGGATTGTACCTAGGTGGTGCTTTGAAAGAAATGAGGGATCTTATGAGTTGCTAGGTGGCAAGGCAGATAGAGTGCTGAGCCTGGAGTCTGGAGGACCTCAGGTCAAATCCAGCCTCAGACACTTACTAGCTGTGTGACCCTGGGCAAGTCACTTAACTCTGTTTGCCTCAGTTTCTGCATCTGTAAAATGAGCAGGAGAAGGAAATGGCAAACCACTCCAGTAACTCTGCCAAGAAAACGTCAAATGGGGTCATGAAAAGTTGGGCACAATTAAATCAATAAAACAACACAAAGGGATCCTATAAGGAAGAGGAGAAGGAGTATATTTCAGACATGGAGGATCACAAGACTTGGTTTCAAATTCCACTTCAGATACCTGCTAGCTGTGTGACCCTGGGTAAATCCCTTGATTTCTCTGGGCCTGTTTCCTCACCTGTAAAGTATGGAAGTTGGATTGATGACCTTTGAACTCCTTTCAGACTCAAATCTATGATCATGTGATTTATGCAAAAGCACAAAGTTGTAATATGGCAAGAAAATATGGGACAAAGTGAGCCAGAATGAGAGTCAGAGATGATGGGGTAAAGAGGCGAGTTCCTTCCCTACAAACTGAGTGTAATGCACACACAGAAATGCCCCAAACTTCTCCCTCACACAGTTCTTGAGAGTTCTGTCAGATCTCCCTGAGAGGATCTGCATCACAAGGCGGTCAGCAGAGAAGCCTCTGGTTGTAGGCAAAGGGCAGCCCAGGGCAAGTCGGGCTGGGAGCAAAGGGGGCTGCCTCAAGAAAGAGGCAGAGGTCCCAGAGCATGACTAGCAGGAGAAATGGGCAGACAGCAGCTGGGGAAAGAAACTGGCTGAGTTCTGAGACATTTGAGTGGGTCAAGTCAGGGGCTGTGGGAATCACCATGGAATGGGATAATTCCATACAAAATATCTCAGATCTCCAAAAATGAATGTACAAATGTAGGTATATATTTGTGAACAAATGAATGAAAAGCCTCTATATTGTACTGATGATGAGAGATACAAATTTTAAGAACAACATGGGTCCTGCTTTCAAGAAGCTTGATTTCTAAGGGAAGCCACAGTACATGGAAAAGCTTTTAGCTGTGACTCATCTGGATAAGTCCCATGATCCTCCAACGTAGCAGAAAAGCAGATGGTAATAATGTTTCTTCTTTAATGGCATTTCCACTTATATAATCACAGGAGCTTCTGATATTGAATCATATGACAATGCCAAGAACTTTGACCTGAAGAACTTTCTTTTTTGGAACTTCAGCATTTGGGTTTGCTTTAACACATGCCAAGGCAAGGAAGGATTCGTGGGAGCAGGGTGGGGAGTGGCTTCCCTGGATGATGCCTAAGGAGCTGGAGTAGAGCAGACCAGTTGATCTGAAGGGTAATGGAATTTCAGGGCCCTTGAGCTTACCTGCCCATGAATGGGAGTTGGTCAGTGGTTGGTGGTGGTGCTGCTGGTAGTAATAAATCTCCAGTTCATTTTACAGATGAGGAAACTGAGACCAATAGGTTAAGTGACTTGCCCAGGGTCACACAGTTAATAAAGGTCTGAGGCTGGATTTGAACTCATGAAAATGAGTCTTCTTGATTTCAAGCCCTGTGCTCTATCCACTGTACACCTAGTCGCTCTTTCAACAGGGATTACTCTCTTCAATTACAGCTGTGGAGGCCAGGCCAAATGCAAACTGAAGACTAGGGCAAAGGGGAGGATCATTCACATTCCAGGACTAGAGGTCATTCACATTGTTCAGGGCCTGAGGGGAGATGGTCATTAATGTAGTGATGATGGTTTGATTTTCCAGGCACATTTGGCCTCCTCTCTGGCCCTCAGGGTACCTTGCTTCTTCAGCTACTGACTTGCCTACCCTGGGGCGGCAGTTGGTCAGCAGTTGGTGGGGTGCCCTTCTTAAATGTTGCATCTTTGGCACTTCTGAGCATCAACCGAATCTCTCTTAAACAAACAGCATGCATTTATTAAGAGCCTACTATGTGCCAGGCATTGTTCTAAACACTGTGGATTTAAATATAAGCAAATAGAAAGAGCCTGCCCTCAAGGAGCTTACATTCTAATGGCAGCAAAAAACACACAAATGGAAGATGAAGAGAAAGAGCTCAGTGAGGAAATGGAGTGAATCTGGCTGTTGAGGCCTCCTTAAAATAGAGGTTTGGGGAGGAACTGTCCAACAGGGGAAGCAAGGTGCTCAAGGATAGTAGGGATCTTCCAGGATATGCAGGTTGCTGGTGATGATGGACAAAAAGTCCAGAGAGTCAGGAATGGAAGCCACGGAAGAAGGAAGGCATGAACATGACTGACCTGAGCACTTTCCTTGAAATGGAGATTCTGAAAGGAACTGACCCGAAGGACTCAAATCTATTACTTATAGCTTTATCCACATACCACACAGTCATGATTCTAATCTTATGTACTAGAAAAATGTAGAGATGGCATAGTGGAATACTCCAAGGATGTGCACTTTGTCCTAGGAAATTTAATTTTTTTTTTTTAAATCAATGACTTGAACAATCACTTTGAATTGAGGCCTTACAAGAATCAGTTAAAAGAATTAGGTATATTTCACCTGAGGAAGATAAGCCTCAGGAAGGACACCATAGCTGTCTTCAAGTATTTTAAGTGCTGTCACATAAAAAGAGGGATAAGTCTTTTTCTGCTTGGTCCCAGAAAGTGGAAGGGGAAGCACTGGGTGGAAGCTGCCAAGAGGTAAATTAAGGCTTGTTGTCAGGAAAAAAATAAAAACAAAAAAACCTTCCCTAAGAATTAGAGCTGTTCCATAGGGAGATGGACAGTCTTAGGAAGGATTGATCTCTACCCCTTGGAGATCTGTAAGCTGGACTGTCACTTGCTTGACGTATTGTACTGGAAGGTACAATTAGACCAGATGACATCTGAGGCCCCTCCCAACTCAAATATTTGGTGACTATCATTCTGTGAAAAATGTAGCATCATATTTATTCATCCTAGACAAAAAGTTAGTGCCATGAACTTGCTTCCAAAATATATATTTTAGGATCCAAAAGCTGTTAATGGATTTATTTGTTGATAATATTTTATCTATTATTAAACATACGCTCAAAACACCCCTCTATGATAAACAATAGCTAGAAATATGTGATAAAGGGGTTTGATTTTTGGCTAAAGCCTTTTAACAAGGCATTTCATCTTTCTTATCACACACAGCTTTTCATTCTGTTCACGTCTTAGTTTAAATAAAATCTAAGAGAAAATAATCGTGTATGTGCATATTAGAACTTCCAACAGGTGAGTGTTTCCATGGATACAGTGGCAACCCAATGAGTTTGTATCTATATCTATATAAAAGCATTCATTTCTTGTCCTAATAGATTTTATTCTGATAAGGAACTTCTGCCAATCATTCCATAGCTCTCTTTTTTGAAGGCAATGAATATAATGGCAAATGTGGATGCTATTTTTTAAAAGCATGATGCAGTTATATCTAAATGCCACTTTCCATTATCTGACCTATTCCAGGAATGTCATGGGATTTTTATTCTTTGGAAGTATCATACATGTTACAGTAAGCAGACTTGAAAGTTTTCATATTGTGTTCTTAGCATATGTGCACAATGCCTTATTATAGCTTTATTTATGCATTTTGGATCTGCAAAAGACAAGTGCAAGAGTATAAGAATCCCCATTATTAACTGCATTACTTCATTAATCAATTTAACCTCAGTGTGATAAAAAATCTGTCTGACTGAGTTGAATCTAATCTCTAAGCTAAGCAAAGAGGCAGCAGGTATACTGGGATAGAATATTGGAGCTGGCATCAGAAAGGTCTGGACAAGTTCACATTATCTGGGTGTGTCTCGTTGATCCTGAGCAATTCATGTAAGTTCTCAGAACCTCCATGCCCTCCTATGAAAAACTGGGGGATAATTCTAGAATCTACTACACAGTTCTGTTGTAAGTATCAAATGAAATAATGGAGAGAAATTGCTTTGCAAACCTGAAAACTCTCTCTCTCTCTCTCTCTCTTTCTCTCTCTCCCTCTCTCTTTCTCTCTCCATACACACACACATATATGTATACATATATGTATGCATATATGTATGTGTCTGTATATACATACATATTTATATACATGCACACATATCTCTTATCTATCCATGTATACTATTGTTACTGAGTGCAGCCTGGCTTGGTGCTTAGAAACTGACTCCTATGTCTGGCAGACTAGGACCCCAACCCCGTCTCTAACACAGACTGTCTATGTGGCCCTGGCCATGCTTCTTATCCTCTCCACAGAACTCTATAAGATTATAAATTGCAGGGCAGGTGCCCATCTGTCTTCTGAGAGCACATTCCTTCCCAGAGCTCCCAACACTGAAGAAATCACAGCTTCTGTCCAAAAGAGCTGCCAAATTTTTATTCTGCTATATAATTTCCTGAGTTTTCTAAAATCAAATAGGGGGCTTGCACTCATTGCCCTCCCTTTAGAAACCATCAGCCAAGTTAGAAAATCACCACATTTGAGCTTGTTGGGGAAAGTTCTGAAAGCTGAGGTTTTGAGAACCTGCTCGGTGAGGCAGGGAGGTCTGTTCTGACCTTGTTAGTGTGCACCAAGAACCAGGCTTTGACATTGGCCCGCAGTGTCCTGAGAGCACCTGGTATCTTGCAACTAGACTATTTGGAAAGGCAAAATAGATTCGAATGAATATCTGGCATGCTCAAAGAAGGGCTCAAAGGATCCTGAGTATGTACTGACTGTCTTCCCCACCTGCCCCCCAGGAAAGCTGTTCAATCTTCCTTTTTCCATAGTGAAAGCAATCCCGGGGTTCTGCCCAAAAGATGCCCTGGTTACTCTTGTCTTCTGTCTGTAAAGTGCGATGCTGGGCCCAAAGGGGTCCTTCCTATTTGCCCCAAAGGTCAACTGTTCTTTGTTCCATTATCCTAATGAGTTCAAGGAAAAGATGGGAGGAGGCTTCTTAAAGCTTGATAATTGGAAGGGGACAGAAGAGGAAGAAGGAATAAAAAGAAGTGGTCATTGTCTTCACCTAGAAACCCACTTCAAAATCCCAAGTAATGCACAGTGTTGCAAGGTTTGCAAAGCTCTATGCACATATGATCTCATCATCCCCATAGCTACTCTGGGAGGGGAGTACTATTATTATTCCCAGCTTTCCGTTGAGGAAAGTGAGGCTCAGAGGATATGACTTTTCGAGGGTCGCACAGCTAGTAAATATCAGAGGAAGACAAGAATAGAGAGTTTACTCAGGCATTCTGTCTACCATGGCACCTAATAGACACTGATTAATCTCTGCTGAATTTTATAGAGGGCCTTTTTGGCATGAGGAAGTGGCTAATCAAGTATAATTGAGCAAATTACTGTCTATAATTCAATAAAACCATTCTCAGGAGACCCTAGGGACCTATTTCCCAGTGAGATAAAAAGGCCTGGTTCAAGGGGACGTTGCCACAGCTTTTGTTCCCACTGGCACTTGAAACAAGAAATGCAGAGAACTGAATGCTGACCCTCTCACTTTTGAGGTGGGGCAGGTATAGGGAGACATCAGCTTCTGTGAAAAATATTTAGAGACTTTAGCAGATCACAAACTCAAAATGAACTGGACATTGTGGCCATCCTCAGAAATGCAACTGCTAAATTGAAGAATCCAATCAGCATTAAGAGAAGTGGTAGTGTAGAGGAAAAGGGAAGCTATGGTTTCCCTACTCTTAGTCTCGGTCAGACCAATTCAGTAGTGTTGTGTTTCTTTCTGTATGCCCACTTTAAGAAGGACATCAATAAGCTTTCTACCCTTGCCTTTAATTATCAGGCCTCCAGGTAGGACAAGGGACTTGTCATCTGCCTTGCTCACCTTGCCTCTCTGTGAGCTGACAAAGTAAGAACAGAAATCCTTGAACCCCTGTGTCACCAACTAGGTGGAAAAACCAATTCCACATTGAGGCTGGCAATTTCCTTGTTGATCCTGCCTTCAAACATTCCTCATGTCTTCCCCCTGTCTCTCTACTCAAGCAGCCCCTCTCATCATATCCTGGGCTAGCACACTGACTTTTTTTCTTCATTTTTTAACATCTTTATTTAAAATTTTGAGTTCCAAGTTTTATCTCTCCTTCCTTCTCTGCCTTCCCCCTGCCCTGAGATAATAAGCAATCAGATATAGAATATACACATGCAACTATGTAATTTCCATATTAGCCATTTTGTATAAGAAAATTGAATAAAAGGGAAAAAAAAGAAAAAAGTGAAAAATAGCATGATTCAGACTGTATTCAATGAATATTAGTTCTTTCTCTGGAGGCAGATAGTATGTTTCATCATTAGTCCCTTGGGATTTTCTTAGATCATTGTGTTGCTGAGAAGAGCTAAGTCATTCACAGTTCTTCATTAAATAATATTGCTGTTCCTGTGTACAACAGTCTCCTGGTTCTGTTCACTTCATTATGCACCAGTTCATCTAACTTTTTCCAGGTTTCTCTGAAATCAACCTGCTTGTCATTTTTTTTTTTAGCCCAGTAATATTCCATTATAATCATATACCATAGCTTGTTTAACCATTCTCCAATTGGTAGACATCCCTTTGATTTCTGATTCTCAGCCACGACAAAGGAGCTGTTATAATTTTCTTTTGTATACATAAGTCCTTTCCCCCTTTTTGTGATACCTTTGGGATATAGACCTAGTAGTGGTATTACTGGATCAAAGGGTATGGACAATTTTATAGCCCTTTGGGCATAATTCCAAATTGTTTTCCTGAATGGTTGGATCAGTTCAAAATTCCACCATCAGTGTATTAGTGTTCCAGTTTTCCCACATTCCCTACAATATCCAACATTTTTCTTTTTTTATCATGTCAGCCAATAAGATTAGTGTGAGGTGGTACCTCATAGTCATTTTCATTTCAATTTCTTGGATCGATAGTGTTTTAGAGAATTTTTTTCATACGATTACAGATAGCTTTGGTTTCCTCATCTGAAAATTGCCTGCTCATATCCTTTGAAATTTTATCAATTGGGGAATAAATTTGGTTCAATTATTTGTATATTTGAGAAATGAAGCCTTTATCATAGACACTTGTTGCAAAAATTTTCCCCAGTTTTCTGCTTTCCTTATAACATTGGTTGCATTTGTTTTGTTTGTGCAAAAACATTTTAGTTTTATAGAATCAAAACTATCTATTTTACATTTTGTAATGCTCTTTATATCTTCTTTGGTTCTAGATTTTTTTTTCACTTATCCATAAATCCAATAGACAAATTATTCCATGCTCTCTTAATTTGTGTATGGTTTCATTCTTTATTTATAAATCATGTACCCATTTTGAACTTTTCTTGGTATATGATGTAAAATGTTGGTTCACACCTTAGTTTCTGTCATCCTGTTTTCCAATTTCCCCAGCACTTTTCATCAAACAACGAGTTTTCATTACAAAAACTTAGATCTTTGAGTTTATCTTATACTAGATTACTGTGGTCATTTACTATAACATAGTTTGCACCTAATCTGTTCCTCTGATCCATGACTCTTTCCTAGTACTATATTGCTTTGGTAATTATCACTTTATAATACAATTTGAGGTCTGGTATGATGAGGCCATCTTTTTTGCATTTTTTTCATTGATTCCCTTAATATCCTTGAGCTTTTGCTCTTCCAGATTATTTTTACCATTATTTTTCTCTCTCTACAAAATAATTTTTGATAGTTTGGTATGGCACTGAATAAATAGATTAATTTAGATAGAATTACAATTTGATTATATTGGCTCAACCTACCCATTAATAATTTTTCCCCCAATTGTTTAGACCTGACTATTTTTATGAAAAGTGTTTTATGGTTGTGTTCATATTGTTCTCGGGTTTATCTTTGCAAGTAGCTTTCCAAGTATTTTATACTGTCTATACTTATTTTTTTTAATGTTCTCTCTTTCTTTATTTATTTATTTACTCATTTACTTTTAATTTACAAGATTCAGTTCCACAATCACTTGAGTTTCAGATTTTCTCCCCTCCCTTGCCCCCCCACCCCATGGTGGCGTGCAATCATGTATAGGATCTGCAAACACTTTCACATTGTACAATAG